>PVJA010039681.1:0-18977 GCA_004027025.1 Myocastor coypus | reverse complement strand
CACCTTTGTTTTTTATTTTATTTTGTCTTTTCTGAGATGGGGTCAGGCTGGCCTTAAGCTTACTTTTTTAGCCTAGGCTGGTCTTGAACTTGCATCAATCCTCCTGCCTCCTAGGATTACAGGTGTTCACCACCACACCCAGCCTTTTTTTTTTTTTTTTTTTAATTTTTTATGGAACTGGTGATTGAACTCAGGACCTTGCACTTGCCAGGCAAGCACTTATTCTACTGAGCCATCTTCCCTGCCTGTCCCCTTGTTTTGAGGTTTTGTTTGGCAGGTCTTTTTGCAAGGGGAGGAAAAGAGCAGCACACACAGCCTCCTACAGTTGGGGTTTAGGGCAAGAGTGGTGTCGCTGATGAGGCAGTAACAGCTCAGCAGCACTCACAATTCTGGGTGTGGTCACTTCTGTCTCTTCTACCACATTTCTTTTGCAGTATTTCAGTTTATCTGTGCTCTAATACTACATCTAACTTTACTAAATGCTGGTTTTAGCAGTGTTACATTTGATGTTTCCTGCTAAGAGTCTCATATTTTGCCCTTGAAAATGGTCATTCTGGCAGGTGACAACTGTCCTGGGGAGGTGAGATCAGGAAACTGGCTTTCACTGAGAAACTCCCTTTCAGTAGGAAGCTATCAAAGCACTGAGGCTCCTTTTGGCACAGATCTTGTTTTCTCTGGCCCTTGAATTAGCAGGATTCAAGATGATGGCCTTTTTTTGTCCCTCTGTGTTCCAAAATGATCCTGCTGAGGGACTGCCCTGAGCATCCCTGCTAACCCAGTGCAGACGTGGTGGTGTCAACATGATGGGGCCGGGCCCGGCAGGATGGCTCAGTGGTCTAAAGTGCCTGCAGGCGGCTGCAGGGACAGCGGTTCAGTCCCCGGCACCACATGCTGCGCCAGCCCTGCCCTCAGGGCAGTCTGAGCCGGCCATAAATAAAAATAAATAAACAAAAGTTCTGAAACAAGAAAAAAAATTAAAAAAAAAAAAAAACCATGATGGAGCCTTTGGTGTTAAGCTGCTACAATTCAGTGCTACAAATACAGTGTTATTTCTGCAGCATACTGTACCCTCTTTTAACTGATCTTCTGGGAGTTTGCCTTTTGGCTCCTTACCCTGGTTATTTTCTTTCTTTTTTCTTTTTTTTTTAAAAATATATATTATGTGGTGGGTGTGGTGATGCACACCTGTAATCCTAGCACTTGGGAGGCTGAGGCAGGAGGATCAGTGTGAGTTCAAGACCAGCCAGCCTGGGCTACAAAAGTGAGTTCAAGGCCAGCCTTAACTACATAGCAAGACCCTGTCTCAAAAAGAGAAAGAAAGAAAGAAAGAAGAAAAGAAAAAAAAAGAAACAAACAAGGGCCAGCAGGATAGCTCAGCCGACTAATCCACCTGCCGTGGGGGTACCCGGGGGGTGGGGGCTAGCCCTCTAGCTAGGATCAAACTGCTATCTCTGTGGTTGCCTAACCTTTCCTAAGCAGGTGCTTTAGACTGCTGAACCATCTCACAGCCCCACCCTAGTTATTTTGTCTGTCTGTCTCTCTGTCTGTCTGTCTGTCTGAGACAGAGTCTCACTGTGCAGTTCAGGCTGGCCTTGAGCTCACTTTTGTAGCCCAGGCTGGTCTCAAACTCACACTGATCTCCTGTGTCGGCCTCCCAAGTGCTGAGATTACAGGTGTGCGCCACCACATCCCGCTACCCTGATTATTTTAAATTCTCTTTTTATTCTGTCAGTACACTTAATCTGTTTTTGTGGTCCCATACATCTGATTTTGTCATTGAACTTTCTATAATTACATTAAACTACAATGAAATTTCTTTTTCTTTTTTTTTTTTTTTGTCTTTTTGAGACAGGGTCTCGCTATGCAGTTCAGGCTGACCTTGAGTTCACTTTTGTAGCCCAGGCTGGTCTCGAACTCACACCAATCCTCCTGCCTCAGCCTCCCAAGTGCTGGGATTACAGGTGTGCGCCACCACGCCCAGCTACAATGAAATTTGACCTATTGAAATTGTGTGCGTGCACACACACGGTTAGTGTTATCCAGTAGAACTTTGTAAAATGATGTTTGTTTTTATTAAGGTAATATTATTTAATGGCATGCATATGTATGTATACACATATATGTATATAACATTTATATAAATATCTCATGTGTTATTGACATGGAAATTTAAAGTCCTATATAAGTAATATTTTCTTACTACTTTTTTATGTATTTAGTACAAGGTCTACAGGGTCTAACTACATAGATCAGACTTGCAGTAATGCTCTTGTTTTTACCCTCCCAAGTGCTGGGCTTACAGGCCTGTACCATCATGCCTAGTCTTAAGTCTCAAAGCCAGCACGGCATGCCCAGGATCGAACCCCTGTCCCTGCATCTGCCTAGGCAGGCACTTTAGTCTGCTGAGCTATCTGGCCAGCTACTATCAGTAATATTTTCTATTTTCCCAGTCTACCCTTCAGAGTTCCTCTAACAATTGTCTGTTCTTGCAGTCCCATATATTTTCTTTTTTTTTTCTTATTTCAGAACTTTGTTTGTTTGTTTGTTTGTTTTTATGGCTGGCTCAGCCTGCCCTAAGGGCAGGGCTGGTGCAGCATGTGGTGCCAGGGATCGAACCACGGTCCCTGCAGCCACCTAAGCTTTCCTAAGCAGACGCTTTAGACCACTGAGCCATCCTGCCAGGCTCCTATATATTTTCTTTGTGTGTGTATTCCTGTAAATAAATCTACCTCATGCATTTTTTTAATCCAGAAGTTTCCCTAACGGGAAAGCTTGACATTGTCACTTTTCACGTAAATATTGTATCAGGCTTTAATTATGGTTTTATCTCAGATTAGTTTTGCACAAAACTTACATTAATTTCTTGAGAGATTCGCCATGAGGGCTGGCAAGATGGCTCAGCGGTCTAAAGGGTCTGCTTTGGGTTTTTTTGTTTGTTTGTTTTGTGTTTTTGAGACAGGGTCTCGCTGTACAGTTCAAGCTGGCCTTGAGCTCAGTTTTTTAGCCCAGGCTGGTCTTGAACTCTCACTAATCCTCCTGCCTCAGCCTCCCAAGTGCTGGGATTACAGGTGTGCACCACCACTCCAGGCTTAAAGGGTCTGCTTTGGAAAGCTTAGGCAACCACAGGGAATCCCTGGCACCACATGCTGTGCCAGCCCCACCCCCAGGGCAGGCTGAGCCAGGCATTAAAAAAAAAGATTTGCCATGAAGGCCAGGGAGATAGCTCAGTAGAATAAGCACTTGCTGGCAAGTGCAGGGTCTTGAGTTCAATCCCCAATACCATCAATATAACAAAGACTCTAGAATCTTTTTTTTTTTTTTTTTTGTCTTTTTGAGACAGGGTCTCGCTATGCAGTTGAGGCTGGCCTTGAGCTCACTTTTGTAGCCCAGGCTGGTCTCGAACTCACACGAATCCTCCTGCCTCAGCCTCCAGAGTGCTGGGATTACAGGCATGAGCCACCACGCCCGGCTAGAATCTTAAGCTGCATTTATTTTCAGTATGTTAATATTATTTATTTATTTTCTGTTTTTTTAAACTTTATCTACCTATATATCTGTTTGTTAATTTATTATTTAAACTTTGTTATTTTATTTGTTTACTTATTTTTTTCTTGTTTCAGAACCCTTGTTTGTTTATCTATTTCCATGACCGGCTCAGCCCACCCTGAGGGCAGGGCTGGCTTAGTATGTGGTACCAGAGATCAAACCAAGGTCCCTGCGGCCGCCCAAGCTTTCCTAAACAGGTGCTCTAGACCATGCTCTAGACCACTGAGCCATCCCGCTGGGCCCCTGTTTGTTTGTTCATTCGTTCATTCATTCATTCCTTCATTCATTTATATTATGGCTCGCTTAACCTGCCCTGGGGTTGGGGCTGGTGCAGCATGTGGTGCCAGGGTATCAAACCTCAGTCCCTGCAGTTGCTCAGCTTGCCTAAGCAAGTGCTTTAGACCTCTGAGTCATCTCACCAGGCCCAAGAAACTGAGTTTTAACTTGGATTTAAATAACCATGTGAGGGCCGGGCATGGTGGCTCACACCTGTAATCCCAGTATTTGGGAGGCTGAGGCTGGAGAATCAGTGTTAGTTCGAGACCAGCCTGGGCTACAAAAGGGAGCTCAAGACCAGCCTGAACTGCATAATGAGACCCTGTCTCAAAAAGACCAAATAAATAAATAAATACATAAATAAATTAAGTAAGTAAGTAAGTAAGTAAGTGAGGGGCTGGAGAGGTAGCTCTGTGGCACAATGCCTGCCTGGCAAGTGCAAGGTTGTGAGTTTGAACCCTGGTCCCGCAAAAAAAGAAAAAAGAAAAAGAAAAACAAAAACAAATAACCATGTGATTACTTGCCACCATACTAAAAATGAAGACTAGAAGAACCTGGCATGTCAATGATTAGATGGGAGTTGTAACTTGAATTACTTTCGGTGCTGAAATTGCAGTCACACTTGAACTTTGTAATAGAGAACTAAAATGCTGCCTAACAAGAGGAAGGGCTTGGATAGGACTGTAATTAGATCATTGCAGGCCAAGGTCATTCCATTTTTTAAAAAGGAAATAAGAATATCAGTTTTTGTTCCAAAAGATTGTTTTAATACTTACTATCCTAAAAATAAATAAATACTATCCTGATAATCCTATTAGTGAAGGAGTGTAAGAGTAAGCAAATATAAACAATTATAATAACCTGTTTGCATGACTTTTTGTAAAACAAAGGCCACAAAGTGCATAGCTAATACTTCCCACTTGCTTATTGCTCATGAGAAGAGAGGGATGGAGAGGCTAAGAGGGAAGGAGGGAGGAAGTGGCTGGGGAGAGAAGCAATGAATATGTTACTCAATTTTAGGGAGGAGAGCCGGGCGCGGTGGTGCACACCTGTAATCCCAGCACTCGGGAGGCTGAGGCAGGAGGATCAGTGTGAGTTCGAGACCAGCCTGGGCTACAAAAGTGAGCTCAAGGCCAGCCTGAACTGCATAGTGAGACCCTGTCTCAAAAAGACAAAAAAAAAAAAAAAAAAAAAAAAAAAAATTTAGGGAGGAAAAACAAAGACCCTGAGAAGTGGTTGGCACAAGGGCCAGCTATTATGTAACAGAGGGAGACTTGACTGCCAAACTGCAGTGTCCTGACTGGCGGGCTGGTGTACTTTCCTACTCTTCCCTCCCACCTGCAGGAATTGCCCTGCTCCTCTGCAAGCTTCATGGGCTCTGGATTAGCCATCTTCATTTTATGTCCTTCATAACCACTTAAAATTGAAAGTAAAAAAGACAATTTTAGGGCCTGGCGGGATGGCTCAGTGGTCTAAAGCGCCTGCTTAGGAAAGCTTGGGCGGCTGCAGGGACCACGGTTCGATCCCAGGCACCACATGCTGTGCCAGCCCTGCCCTAGGGGCGGGCTGAGCCGGCCATAAAAATAAATAAATAAACAAACAAAAAGTTCTGAAACAAAAAAGACAATTTTAAAATGACATAGAATACTTACTGTGGGACCTTGTTTTAATCAGTCATCAGCCCTGTTTTTAGTTAATCTAATTTTGAATGAGAGAAAGTATGTTTTGAAGGTCTTTTTCCTTAGGCATGAATTTTATATGTATATATATTTATTTTAAGGAAGGGTCTATAGGGTGTTCAGGGTCTCACAGCTAGATCAGACTCATAGTGTTTACAGCTTTGCAAGAGCTGGGTTTACAGGCCTGCGCCGCCATGCCCAGTCTCAGTTGCCTCTCAGTGTGCTTGGGGTCGGGGCTGGCATGGCAGGCCCAAGGATTGAACCCCCAGCCCTTGCGCCTGTTTGCAGGTGCTTTAATCTGCTGAGCTATTTGGCCAGCCCTTGTGTGATTTTTGAAGAAGGGACTGTGAAAAACGGAAAACGTATGATATATACAGTGTGGCTTTTTCCTCCTAAAATTGAAATTGAAGTTAAAATTGGCAGGGAGCCAGGCGTGGTGGCGCACGCCTGTAATCCCAGCACTCGGGAGGCTGAGGCAGGAGGATTGGTGTGAGTTCGAGACCAGCCTGGGCTACAAAAGTGAGCTCAGGATCAGCCTCAACTGCATAGCGAGACCCTGTCTCAAAAAAAAGCCAAAAAAAGAAAAGAAAAGAAAAGAAGATAAAATACAATAAAATTGGTAGGGTCTAGGGATAGCTCAGTGGCATAAATGCCTGCATGGCAAGTTCAAGGTCCTGATTTTGATCTCAGGTACAAAGGAAAACCATGGCCGTGCCTGCCGGTGCCAGCCCCACTCTAGAGCACGCTGAGCGGGCGATGGAGTCTGGGTGAGGTGGCACACACCTGTAATCCCAGCACTTGGGATGTTTAATTGGGAGGATCACTCCAAGTTAGTAGTGAGACCCTTTACAAAACAAAAAAACAAAAGGAAAAACAAAAAGGTATCGACTGCATTTCACATATGGGATGAGTATAAAGATGAATGGACTTGGATTTTGGTTTTGGCTGTCAGAGGTGATCCTCTCTTGGTTGTGGTGGCCAGGACCACTTGGTATGCTTCATCTTGGCAGATCAGAAATTTTAGTGAGTTAACCAGTCCACACACTAGCAGAATGAGCCATAGTCTCCACCTTGGTCTGATGATCTCCCCTCTACCAAAAGGCTTGCCACACAGCAGCTGGTGCGCATACTTTCGAACCTCATAGCCCAGGCTCAAAGCCAGCTGGACGGTCACCCCAGAGTCGCAAGAGTGCCTCCACCGGGCTGGTGTGGTACAGCAAGAAGCAGAGGAGTCTGAAACCTCCAGACCTTTGCAGCCTTCACTTTTTTTTCTTGTCCTTGGCCCTCTGTACTGTGTAAATTATGGTCACTACTGAGTATGTGATTGTGACGTGATGGGTAGTCCGTTGTCAGACATCCTAAAGACAGGAAGAGCTGTGGTAGGGACAGTAGCACAAGTGGAGATATTTTTAAACCAGCCCTGATAAAATCATGGAGATTCAACATGCTTTGCTTTATAATGCTGGCTTTGCAACATGATTTGAAAAGTGTTAACCAATTTTTTTTTTTCTTTGCAAGAGTCTGTACAAAACTGACAGTGTTTTCCCTACATGTTTGGTTGAATTCTGGTTTGAATTGTGCTACTAGGTATATAATGTATAGGTCTACTTTGTTCTATTGATGCATTAACCCTTTTAACAAATGATCTCTGAATATTTTTGTGGGGAAATGTACTTTGTTACATAATATGATGCATACATTTCAGGGTTTTGTTTTTAACTTTATGATATGGCTGGCTCAGCCTGCCTTGGGGGTGGGACTGGCGCAGCGTGTGGTTCCAGGGATCGAACCATTTTCCCTGCAGTTGCCTAAGCTTGCCTAAGCAGGTGCTTTAGACTGCTGAACCGTCTTGCTTGTCCCATTTCAGGGTTTTAGTTGTGTTAGCTTAGTTTATATTCTTCCTTTGTTTTTACTTTTTTTTTTGGGGGGGGCTTTTTGAGACAGGGTCTCGCTATGCAATTCAGGCTGGCCTTAACCTCACTTTTGTAACCCAGGCTGATCTTGAACTCACAGGGATCCTCCTGCCTCAGCCTCCCAAGTGCTAGGATTACAGGCGTGTGCCACCATGCCCGGCTGTCTTTTTACTTGTAACCTATTTATTTCATGTTTATATTTAAAGTGGCAACATATAATTAAAACTTGCTGTTTTGGAACCAAGACTGGCCATCTCTTTTATTTGGTGGGTTTAGGTCACTTACAGGCTGAATTTTTTGCGGAACTGGGCATTGAACTCAGGCCCTTGTGCTTGCCAGGCAGGCACTTATTCTACTCAGCTATCTCCCCAGCCCCATATATGCTGATTTATGATTGCCAATAGCTATCTTATCAGAGTCCATTTTCAGATGAATCACCATTTCCTTTATGTGAGAAACTTGTAACAGTATTGTATTTTTCTACTGCTGTCCTTTATGTAATTGTTGTCATATAGTTTACTTAAACATATTACAAACCACACATTCTGCTGTTATTTTTTGCTTAGCTCTTCCGCCCTTCCTTCCTTCCTTCCTTCCTTCCTTCCTTCCTTCCTTCCTTCCTTCCTTCCTGTCTCTTCTTGAAGCAGGATCTGGCTATGCAATTCAGGCTGGGCTTGCGCTCACTTTTGTAGCCCAGGCTGGTCTCAAACTTGCACCAATCCTTCTGCCTCAGCCTCCCAAGTGGTTGGATTACAGATGTGCACCACCATGCCTGGCTATCAATTTTTATCTCTAAAGGATATTTAAATTATGTAATTAATGTAGTCACTATTTCTGGCTCTTTGTGTTCTTTTGAGTGGCTCCACATTTTTTCTGGTATCATTTTGCTTCTGCCTGAAAGACTTCTTTCATATTTCCTGTAGGGCGGGTTTGCTGTTGATGATTTCCTTCAGTTTTACATGCCTAAAGAAGTCTGTTTCATCTTAGTTCTGAAAAACATTTTTTTTCTTTATCCGTTTTTGTATTTTTTTGCTTGAGTTGTTTTTTGGTGCCAGGTCTGAACCCAGGACTTCCAGCTTGCTAAGCTGAGCTAAATCCCCCACTCTCTGAAAGACATTTTTAATGAACATAGAATTCTTAGGTTTTTTCTTAGTGTTTTAATTTTTTTGCTCCGTTATCTTTTCATTTGCATTACTTCATGAGAAATCGTGTCATCCTTTATTACATTTAATGTTTTTTCTCTGTGTGTTTTTTTTTTTTTTTTTTTTGGTCCTTTTTGAGACAGGGTCTCGTTGTACAGTTCAGGCTTGCCTCGAGCTCACTTTTGTAGCCCAGGCTGGTCTCGAACTCTCAGCAATCCTCCTGCCTCAGCCTCCCGAGTGCTGGGATTACAGGAGTGTGCCACCAAGCCCAGCGCTCTCTGTGTGTTTTAAGATATTTCTCTTTACCACAGATTTGAGTAATTTTTTTAAGCTATGTCCTTTTCTTCATATTTCTTTTGCTTGGAGTTCATTGAACTTCTTGGATCTGTTTTAATTTTCAGCAGTTTTGGATTATTTTATTCTATTTTTTGTACCAGGGATCGAACTTGGGCCACCACGCCTGGCCTAGGGCTTCCAATTGAAAGCGATATGGTCCTTGGCAATCTTTTTTTTTTTAGCTTACTGTATGTATGCATGTATGTATGTATGTATGTATGTATGTTATGGCCTGCTCAGCCAAGAATGGGGCTGGTGTAGCACGTGGTGCCAGGGATGGAACTGCGGTCCCTGTGGTTGCCTAAGCTTGCTGAAGCAAGCGCTTTAGACTGCTGAGACATCTTGTCGGCCTGGGAAATCTTGTAAGATTAGTTAGGCAGGACCACAATGGCATTTAGTCTTTTCCTCAGTGTATTCTCCCAGCATGCCCTGATTTGTGAGTTTTTCCAACCTGGCTGGGGCACTGATGCCCCACTTTGGGCATCAGATGCTGTTTTCTGCTGCCCTTCATGTGTTCATTTAGTTCCCCTTGGCAGCGCCGTCTCTGGTTTCTGCAGTCACCATTTCCGGCTCACTATCTGGGATGATGTTCACTGAGTGGTAACCAAGTTGGTCACTGTTTACTATGATAGCCCCAGAACCGGATATGTTGTTTAGCTGGTGGTTGGTCTGGGAATCTGGAATACAAACATCTGTGAAGTGCTTTACAGAAAGCATTTTTGGTTTTAAGAATCCACTGCAGAATGTCGATCATATAATAAACATTAGAGAAAATTTTAGTTTTAGGTAACTTTCATAATTTGCGAAAGATAGCATAGTAGAAAGGATTTTTGAAAGTAAAAAAAAATTCTTATAGTGACACATAGTCCTGTGGTGAATTGAACATTGTTTTATTTTGTATTTGGTGTATATGAGCTTTACTATTTATTTATTTTTATGGCTGGCTCAGCCTACCCTGAGGGCAGGGCTGGCACAGCATGTGGTGCCGGGGATCAAACCGCGGTGCCTGCAGCTGCCTAAGCTTTCCTAAGTAGGTGCTTTAGACCACTGAACCATCCTGCCAGGCCCCTATATGAGCTTTACTTTGCACTGGTAAGTAAAATGCATGAGGCTTACTCCTACATCTTTACAGGAAGAGTGTTTATATTTCTGACTCAGTGCTTTGCTCTAGAACATGAACCAATTCTCAGCTCCTTTTTGGGTGGCCTTATTTGCTGAAACTCATGCAAGAACTAATGAGGTTCGGGGGCTGGGGAGATAGCTCTGTGGCACAAGTGCCTGCCTGGCAAGTGCAAGATCATAAGTTCGAACCCCAGTCCCACCAAAAAAAAAAAAAGAACTAATGAGGTTCACTTTCTGCTGTTGCGGTTTTCATTTTCTAGTGGTATGTTAATCAAAATTCTGATAAAGAGAATATTATGATTGAATAAACCTATTGTTGAGTTAGTTTGATCTTTATTTCCCTCTATAGTACTGGGGATTGAATTCAGGTCTTAAACTTTTTGTTTTTGTTTTTTTTATTTAAAAAAAAAAAATTTATTGATTATCCCAGCACTCGGGAGGCTGAGGCAGGAGGATCGATGTGAGTTCGAGACCAGCCTGGGCTACAAAAGTGAGCTTAAGGTCAGCCTGAACTGCATAGTGAAACCCTGTCTCAAAAAGCAAAAAAAAAAAAAAATTTTATTGATTGATGTGTGTGTGTGTGTGTGTGTGTGTGTGTGAGTGAAATCATGGACTGAACTCAGGAACTCAGGTCCTTGTGCTTGCCAGGGAAATGCTTAGTCTACTGAGCTATCTTCCAGTCCCTTTGTTTTTATTTTGGAACAAGGCCTTGCAAAGTTACAAGTTCCAGAGTGGGGCTCATACTTGTAAAGCTTCTTCCTCAATCTCCCAGAGTGCTAGAATTATAGGCTTAGTTTGATATATTGAAATTACATTAATTTAAAGAAAAAAATCCAACATGAGGTAGTGTGGTAGACAAGAAGAAAAGCTACGGTACGTCTTAATAGGCTAGGCGGGCATGGCAATAAAGCAGATTTATGCCTTGCCTTCATTTTTGTGAAGTGATAACAAATCATAAAGCTTTTAGCTGCATGACAATTACCTGGATAAAAATTTTAAAAGAGCAATTTTTTAAACCACTGTTTCAGTAAAATCATTACTCATCTGCTTATTTCTGTTAACATGTGTTCTTTCTTTTTTCTCCCATTTTGAGGTAGGTTTTGCTATATAGTTCAGGCTGTCCTTGAACTTACTTTGTAGCCCAGGCAGTGATCCTGCCTCAGCCTCCCAAGTGCTGGGATTGTGCCATCTGGTCCTGCTCTTTCATAAACTTTTATATAAATTTTTCTTTGCATCTTTTTTTTTTTTTTTTTTTTTTTTTGTGGGACTGGGGTTCAAGCTCATGACCTTGCACTTGCCAGGCAGGCACTTGTGCCATGGAGCTCTACCTAGCCCCCTCTTTAAAATGTATTTGGTAGAGTCTCATGACACAACTCAGACTTGGAGCGATCCTCCTGTTTACAGCCTCCCCACCTCTGGCTGTCTCAGTGCACCCAGGGGTGTGGCCGGCGTGGCCTATGGTCCCATGGATAGAACCCTAGGCCTTGTACTTGCCTAAGCAGGCACTTAGTTCATTGAGTTATCTCGGGGCTGGCCCATTCTTCCTTTTTGTTTTATTTCATTTTATTTTATTTTTGTCTTTTTGAGACAGGGTCTCTCTATGCAGTGCAGACTGGCCTTGAGCTTACTTTTGTAACCCAGGCTGGTCTTGAACTCTCATTGATCTTCCTGCCTCAGCCTCTCAAATGCTGAGATTACAGGCATGCGCCATCATGCCCGGCTTTCTTTTTTATTTTTCTTTTTTTATAATTTATTTTATTATTTTATTTGTTTTCTTGTTTCAGAACTTTTGTTTGTTTATTTCTTTATTTTTATGGCCGGCTCAGCCTGCCCTGAGGGCAGGGCTGGCGCAGCATGTGGTGCTAGGGATCAAACTGCGGTCCCTGCAGCCGCCTAAGCTTTCCTAAGCAGGTGCTTTAGACCACTGAGCCATCCTGCCAGGCCCCTATAATTTATTTTAAACTTTATTTATTTATGTTATGGCCGGCTCAGCCTACCCAGGGGGTGGGGCTGACATAGCATGTGGTGCCAGGGATCAAACCACAGTCCCTGAGGTTTCCTAAGCTTGTCTAAGCAGGCGCTTTAGACCACTGAGCTATCTCGCTGGACCCCCCCCATTCCTCTTTTTTTTTTTTTTTTTTTTGTGGGACCAGGGTTTGAACTCACGACCTTGCACTTGCCCAGCAGGCACTTGTGCCTCGGAGCTATCTCCCCAGCCCCTCCATTCCTCTTTTTTAAAAAAATTCTTTCACATCCTTTGGAGCCCAGGTTGCTCTTCTTTATGGAGCTTTTTCCCATCAGTATCTTCCAGCCTTGATAATCTGTCTTATGTGGAACTTTTCACTACTGTGGCTGAAATGAATGCATTCTCTTTCTCAGTGGTATAGAACATTCTTAAGGGTAGAAGTCATATTTATCTTTAAAAAAAAAATCTTGTTGAATTGTGGAATTGTGTCTTCTAGCTTGAGCATCATTCTAGGAATGCAGCTGAATTAATGTGTATTTGTCCACAGGTCCTTTTTTGCGATGGAGGATGTCTCTTTCAGTCAGAGTCTTTCTATGTAGTTCAGGTTGTCCGTGAGCTCACCTTGTATCCCAGGCTATTCTTTTTTTTTTTTTTTTTTTGGTGGGATCAGGATTCAAGCTCAAGGCCTTGTACTTGCCAGGCAGGCACTTGTGCCATGGAGCTATCTCCCTTGTCCCCTCCCAGGCTATCAACAGTGATCCTCTTGCCTCAACCTCCCCAAGTGTTGGGATTATAGGCATACTCCATCATTCCCATCTTAGCAATTATCTTTTAAAACATTATTAAGCTTTTTAGATTTCACAGCATCACTTAGTCTATTTCCTATGGTCCTGGAATTGAACCGAGGGACATGGACAAGTGCCTAGTTACTTTGCTACATTCCCACCCCCTACTTACATTTCACTGGGAAGAACAGACCAGTGACCTAAGACATAGAAGGCTTCTTTTGTCTTTTTGAGACAGGGTCTTGCCATGGAGTTCAGGCTGGCCTGGGATTCGCTGTGTAACCCTGGCTGCTCTTGAGCCCCTGTCAATCTTCCTGCCTCCACCTCCTGAGTGCTGGGATTATATACCTATACAATCATGCTTGGCTGACATCAAATTTTTTGGGGAGGAGTAGGGCCCACTCAGCCTGCCCTGAGGGTGGAGCTGGCACAGCATATGCTGTTGGGGACTGAACCCTGTCCCCTGCTCTTGCCTAAGCTTGTGTAAGCAGGTGCTAAAATTTAGACCACTGAGCTATCTTACTGGCCCAAAGATATTTTAATAAAGAGCAACTGTTACTTTTTTTTTTTCAAAAGCTCAACACTTGAATTTCTATATGACACATACCTTTTCCTCACTTATTTTTGTAGGTTCTGCCTAAACCTTGCATTTGGCCTCCATGTGAAATGAAAGTAGAAGATTCTATTTGCATATGCATTGCTGTCAGGTCGGGATGCTGATGCACTGCTTGTGCCTGGAGGGGCCAGCTCTGTCCTAGACAGCTGGCTGTGGCACAGTCAGTGCTCTTCCTCCATGTCCAGCGCCTCCCCTTGCTGCTGGAGTGAAGACCCCCTCCGGAACCCACCAGTACCCCCGCCGTGGGATACGGTTTGCCCACTGAGGATGTCAGCCACCTAACTTCATGCACCTGTCTGTGCCCTTGCTGTGGATGCTCCACCACCTGACAGCTCCTCACATTCTTGTCCAGGCCCTGCGTGTGCTTCTGACATGTCTCTGCTTCATGCTTTGGGCCCAGTGCAGACCTGGCTGGGACAAGAGCTGGAGAAATGTGGCATCGATGCCATGATCTATACACGCTATGTCCTCAGTCTTCTGCTACATGACAGCTATGACTACGACCTGCAGGAACAGGTATGTATGTGTTTTGTGAAAATGGATGATTTTGTCTTTTTTTGGTAGTCTAAGCTGGCCTCAAACTGCAGCAGTCCTGCCTCAGCCTCTTGAGTGTTGGGGTTTTCAGATGTGTTCCGCTCCAACTGGCTCTGGGTACATTCTTTTTCTTTTTTTTTCTGTGTATATCTGGAAGACTGATTTTGTATCTTGAACAGGGCTGGTATGTAAATATCAGTGACAAGACAGTAAGATTGTATTAAAATGTAAACCAGCTGTGTCACTAAGTAACTGTGGCCGGGCGTGGTGGCTCACGCCTGTAATCCCAGCACTTGGGAGGCTGAGGCAGGAGGATTGGTGCGAGTTCGAGACCAGCCTGGGCTACAAAAGTGAGCACAGGACCACCCTCAACTGCATAGCGAGACCCTGTCTCAAAAAGACAAAAAAAAACTAAGTAACTGTGGTTCAGCTGCTTGGCCTTGAGTTCTCCATGGTGCTTAAACCACACTGAGTGCTGGTTTCTGTTCTTTGGGGAAATTGTATGTTGTTCCATATACTTAATCATCCTCTCTCTCTCTCTCTCTCTCTCTCTCTCCTTTTTGAGAGAGGGTCTCACTGTGCAGTTCAGGCTGGCCTTGAGCTCACTTTTGTAGCCCCAGCTGGACTCGAACTTACACCGATCCTCCTGCCTCAGCCTCCCAAGTGCTGGGATTACAGACATGCGCCACCATGCCCAGCTCCATCTCTTATTTTTGACTGTTCCAAAGTTTCTCCTTCAGGGCCCAGCGGGATGGCTCAGTGGTCTAAGGCACCTGCTTGGGAAAGCTTGGGCAGCTTCAGGGACCGTGGTTCGATCCCCGGCACCACATGCTGCGCCAGCCCTGCCCTCGGGATGGGCTGACCCAGCCATAAAAATGAGTGAATAAAAAAATAAAGGTTCTGAAACAAGAAAAAAAAATAAAATAAAATAAAAAATTCTTAAAAAAAAAAAAAAAGTTTCTCCTTCAAGTGTGATGTTAGCTTTTAGTTCATTGTGTATGATAGATGCTCAGGCCTAACCACCCATAAGGCTCTTGACTTCAGCACAGATCATTGTGCATCGCCATCTAAGTCAGACATTGAACTTTCTGTTTTTTAACATGAGAAATGAAACATTTAGGTCCTTAAAAAAACTCAAACCACCTCATTTTCTAAGAAGAGCTTCCTGATCTGCAACCTGCTGAGGGGAGCAAAGTTATCGGCAGTGCGAAGATAGGCATCAGGTGACCCCTCATGTGAATCTCTTGTAAAATTTTCTGGTTTTCCAGAGGTCTCAGTGGAGAGAAGGAGGAGTTTTATGGGCAGGCAGTTTGTTTTAAGTCCTTGTTACTAACATGAGAATAGGAACAAATTGAATTGGCTGTGCCCTTCTAAATCTCACACACCTGCGAGTCCTAGAAGTAACACACAAAGGGTCTCACCATGCTGCTTGGTCACTGTGGAGCACTGTGGCTTTTTGCTGCTGCTGTCTGTTGTGGTTTCTGGCTGGATATCTGTTTCCCTTGCTTCTCAGTGCTGCCTGCTGTGGCTGACGAGGTGTAGCTGAAGGGTGGCTTTTTTTGTTTTTTGTTTTGCCTTCACAGAGAAAATTTTATTATTTACTTTAACAGTTTTAGAAAGAAACAGATTAACTTAGTCCAAGATGATTGTCAGTTAGCAAAATCTAGTAAAGTGTCCTAATTGCTAAAGATTTAATTTATGTTTTATTTTTAAAAATTTTTTTATTTTTGAGGCAGGGTCTTGCTGTGAAGTTCAGGCTGGCCTTGAGCTCACTTTTGTAGCCCATGGTGGTCTCAAACTCACACTGATCCTCCTGCCTCAGCCTAAGTGCTGGGATTACAGGCGTGCACCGCCACGCCCAGCTCTACTAAGGATTTAATTTAGGTGCTTTTAATATTTAGCCTTTGAACACTTCAGATGTAATTCATGATACATGTGTGGTCTCCTTCCCTATCTCTTTAAAGCTACGCATATCCTACTTCATTATGTAAATATTTTTATGAATTGATTCTCAGAGAAAACTATATCACTTATTCCTGGAGAGGACAGTTCCTTGGAAGAGTAGAGCACACACACACATACACACAAAAATAATAATAAAATAAAACCTAATGATAAATTACTAGTCTAAGGAAACAAACTCTTCATATATGTTTTTTAGAATTTATGTACTTTGTACAGGGTCTCACTATGCAGGTCTGACTTGTAGTGATCCTCTTGTCTCAGCCTCCCCAGTACTGCAATTACAGGTGTGCACCTCCACACCTGGTCTTGCTGGCTGGCTGGGCACAGAGCTGGCATGGCATGTGGTACTGGGGATTGAATCTGGGTCCTTGTACTTGCCTAGGCAGGCGCTTAGACCTCTGAGCTATGTCTGCAGTCCCAAAAACCTTCCAATACATTAAGAAATCCAGTTACAGATGCAGTAATAGGTATGTGTGCAGAGATCTGTGGAGCAACTGAGAATGGCTGGTTATTTACAAGGTACAGAAGCAGGAGCAGTACACGCAGCCCAGCATTGGCTTCCAAAGCTGAAGGTATTCTGTCTGCTTTGTGCTACAAAGAAGTCCAATTTCTTGTCTTTTCTTCTTGTAAAGCTGCCCCATTATTAGGAGGGACTGTGGACTGTCTTTATTTACAAACAGGAAGGTTACGTTTTCAGAAGAAACCTGAATCCTAATCCTGGTGGTCCACATAAACTGAGCCATGGTGGTGTCAGATGGAACCAAGTACTTACATTTGTCATTGTGACCAATCTAAGAGTTGGATCACTGGAACTTTGCAGGCTCTCCACCTGTGTTCATGTGGCAGTTATCCTTGAATATCCACCTCATGGCAGTGGCAGGGAAGGGATGGAGCCAGCCCTGAAGCTGAGCAGTTTGACAAACAGACCACAACTGAAGGGAAGTTGTTTTTTGTTTGTTTTAATAGCATATAAAGTTTTTGATTGTTATATGAAAAGATAAAACTCTATAATTCAATAAGACAAAAACGCAGCTTAAAAATGAGCAGAATATTTTAGCAGACTATTTCATAAAAAAAAGATACAAATGGTCAAGCGGCCTGTGGGAAGGTGCCTAGCATCAGTAGTTACCAGGGGAGTGCAATCCAAACTCACTCTGGAAGACAGCTGAAGGGTGAAGGGAAGTTTTGATGATGATGTTGATGATGATGGCGGCGGTTCTTCCTCTCTCCCTCTTTTTTTTTTGGGCAGGACCAGGGTTCGAACTCATGACCTTGCACTTGCCAGGCAGGCACTTGCACCATGGAGCTATCTCCCCAGCCTCCTCTTTTTCTCTTTTTGACACAGGGTCTTACTATGCAGTTAAGGCTGGTCTTGCAGTATGTAGCTAAAGCTGGCTTCAAATTAAACTCACAATGATCCTCCTGCCTCAGCCTCCTGAGTGCTGGCATTACAGGTATATGCCATCACCCCATAAGTTATCATTTCTTCGAGTTGAATCAACAATGTCAGCCTGTTTTTTGTTTTTGTTTTTTTTGCTTGTTTGGGTTTTGTGATACAAGATCTCAATATAGTTCAGGCTGGTTTTGAACTCTGTATATTGTTGTTCAGGTGGGCCTTAAAAACTTGGCAGCAATCTTCCTGCCTTAGCTTCCTTCACACTGGGATTGTAGATGTGTACCACCATGCTTGGCTTAGAGTATTTTTTTTTTAATTTTATTGATTAATTGATTGATTGATTGGAGTATTTAATCTAGTCCCAAGCAGTAAATTTACTGGGCCAGAGTTTTTTTGTTTCGTCTTTTTGAGACAGTTTCTCCCTATGCAATTCAGGCTGGCCTTTAGCTCAGTTTTGTAGCCCAGACTGGTCTCAAACTCGTGCCAATCCTCCTGCCTCAGCCTCCCAAGTGCTGGGATTACAGGTGTGTGCCACCATGCCCAGTTGTCCCCTGGGTCTTGAGTCAGTCTCGTCTTGGGCAGGGTATGGTCAATTTCAAGGCCATTGCCTCAGCTGCTTCTTGTACCTGCCATGTGTAGTCTTGTCGCTTCACCTGGTATGCCCATAACAAGTGCACAGAAAGTGTAAGTGCTGGGCAGGGTTGGGGTTGCTGTTTAGGATGGGTAGGGAGAGAGTTGTGTCCTCAGACCTTGCTCTTGTTTGAGACTAAAGAACTGAGGCATTTTACCCTAAGTTGTTATGTTGCATTTTACCCTAAGCTGTATCTACAGCCCTTTTTAAAATTTTGAGCCAAGGTTTTGCTGAATTAGGCATGTGGCATCAAGTTGTAGTCCTCCTGTCTCAAGTAGCTTGGATTGCAAGTTGTTCTACAACACCGGACTTCTTTTTTCCCCATTATTTTATATTAGAGTTTCTTTTCTTCTTTTTTTTTTGATGCCAAGAATTGATCTCAGGATCTTATGTTGTACCATTGAACTATATCTCCAGCTCCATTTATGTATTTGTTTGTTTTCAGCTAACACAGAAGAGATGATTTATTGTATACACTTTACATTCGGCCAAAAGTGAAAACACAAGTAGTCCAGAATGCTACATGTCCAGGGCAAAAAACCAGGGCACTGCTTTAGTTTGAGCCAGGCAGACCTCTCCTTGAGGTGGTCTTGGCAATTAGATGGCAGTGAACTTCTATCCATTGAGACATTCTAGACAGCATACATTCCAAAACTTGTAACAGCATTATCTACCTCACCTCCAGCATTCTTTATTTCTGCCCCTTTGGCCTCCATGGGTGTACACGCTATTTTATTTTGACCTCTGTCTTGTCTTTCTTCTTGTACGCTTCAGCTTACATATTCACTTCTTCCTCTACTTGGCTGTCATGGTGCAGAGGTTTCTAAGAAGATGGTGTCAAAGTCAAGGAAACAAGCAATACAGAATGTTAAAACAAAGTGATAGGAAATTAACAGTAGTTGTTATGTTGCATATTGTTATTTCCGAAGTAGTTACTCAGATTACAGGCCTACAAAATTGATCGAACAATACAAACACTATTCCTTTCAATAAACTCATAGAAATTAGTAATACAATTATCTTAGCTATTTTCTGCATATATATATATATATATATATATATATATATAT
>PVJA010039680.1:0-18997 GCA_004027025.1 Myocastor coypus | reverse complement strand
GAGTGGGAGCTGCTCGGCCTTCCCAAGCACAGGCGCAGAAGGGACCCGGGGGATGGTGGCTACTCGACGCCACTGGTCCCCTCTCCATCCCTCCCCCAGCCCCACCTCGCTGCTTCTCTCTGCTGCCTAACCCTCCCTCTCTTCCCCTTCCCCATCCAGTCCCCTCCCTCTTCCTCCCCCTCTCCCCCTTTCTCCCTCCGTCCCCTATCCCCCTGCCCTCCACGCCCCAGCTCCTCCCCTCCGCTGCCTTCCCTACACCTCTCTGTACCCCTTCATTCCATCACCACGCCTGAACTGTCCACATCCCGCCCCTCTCTGGCTCCCCTTCTGGCTTAACCTGGACTTGACCCCAGCACCCAACCACACTAGGTTCGTGCAGTGCACAGGCGGGGGTCCCGGGCCACCTCAGAACACTGGCCTCTCATGGACGAGGCTAGGCAGGTCCCTGGGCCTCAGAGTCTCAGCTGTGAGCCCACCATGTGGCCCTGAGGATCCCAGGCTTCTTTCCAGCCTAACACTGGGATTCCAGACCTGCCCTGGGTTTGTCTCAGATGCGTGGAGTCTAAAAGGGACAACCCCCCCACAAGCAGGAACGAGCACGAGCACAGCTGTAGAGATGCCCCCAGCATCCCGCAAACCCAAGCCCTGGAACTCAGCGAATTTTACTTTTATTCCACTTCAGACAATATGTTTATTTCTTTAATAACCTGGGTAATTGATTAGAGTTTAGTGCTGAGGGGAGAAGCTTGTGTCGTTTTTCTTACAGAGGAGACATTAATCCAAAAAAAGCCCCTCTCTCTAAGAAGTGACACTCACCTCATTTCTGAAACACAGCCCACAACTCTCGAACAACTCTTTCCCCTCTGTCTTCATCCTTAGCTGCCCAACACCGCAGCCCTGTCTTCTTCCCATCCACAGAATCTCTAAGTAAAAGGACCCAAGTCCCAGGTTGAAAAACGCTGTGCAAAAGGGGAGCATGGATTTTACTTGGAGACGGTTTTTAGTCGGAAAGGAAATGATTCCTAACCTCCCAAACATGAGTGTGGAATCATTTCGCAGCCAGACACTATAGGAGCTTCCTGCAGGCTGCCTATCGGGAAGAGATACCCGAGACCTAGGGGACCCCACAGCAGGCAGGGGGACGCCACGGTAGGCTAGGGTGACCCGGAGGCAGAAACAACAGTGAGGATTAAGCACCACCTGACCTCTGCAGTTCCAAGATGATACGTGGAAGGGAAATGGATTCGGACTCTAAGGGTTACTGAAAGGAGGTAGGCAGGGGTTCGGGCCCTGGTATAGGCATTCCTCCCGGGGGCCGGCTCTGCCTGATCTCCCACGTGTGCACGTGCATATATGTGTGTGTGTGTGTGTGTGTGCACGCACCCACCTCCTCCGCCTCCCTCCTGCCAACCCTGGGGTGTGCAGAGCCAGGAGCCTGCCCCTCCCCCAGCTTCCCAGGCAGGATCCCTGCACAGTGCGTTTGTTGTGCTGACCTTGAGAGCAAATGAACCAGAGTGAAGGACGCTTCATGCAGTCGCTGGAGTTTGCTGACCTCATTTGTCCACGTTGATATCAGTGAGGCAGCCAGCGGGGGCAGAGGAAGTGGGAACGCACAATTACGCGAACGTGCAGGACAAGGGGCCGCAGCTGCGCTGGTGACGAAGGATAGTTAGACATATGTTTCCTTGAAGGGATCATTCCGCATGGAAGGCGTGCCTGATGTCCGCTGCACTCCACCACCCTTTCCTCCCACTTCCTCGCATGGTCCCGGCCTCAGACCCGGGCCCCAGGGCCAGGTGGCCCAGGCCCAAATCCCACCTCAGCACAACCTCCCCGGAGCAGGCATATTGTCTGCAGAATAGGAATTGTTCAAGCTCTAGTCCACAGGAGTGCTACAAAGTTAGCTCAGTTATCAGCATATGAGGTGTGATTCACAAAATATAGTGAATGCTTATTTTTTTAATGTGATGTAGTAAAAGAAAATTTGCTGTGAATTCCCCTCCCACTGAATACACTTTTCCCATCCTTCTTGCCATGTTCTGCCACAGCTCTGAAAGCCTCCTTTCGTAAGTGTCTGCACTTGTGCTGTCATGGCTACCTTAATATCCTGAACTGGTTCAAAACATTTCTTTCCCTCTTGGTCCCTTTGTCTTTGGGGACGATCCAGACACAAGATGGTGCCAGGTGTGATGAGCAGGACAGATAAGGATACCGGGATGTTTCTCCGAGCCTCTCATCTGCTGGACAGCACTTGGTAGCACCATTCGCCATGTTTTCTTTTCCTTTCTTTCTTTCTTTCTTTCTTTCTTTCTTCTTTTTTTGTTTTTTGTTTTGTTTTAATCACAGTTGCTGATTATACTCATGAAAGAGGACTTCCGGAGCTATTTCAGAAGGTGTCAAGAATCGACGATTGGGTAGGGGAGATGGTTCAGTGGTCTAAAGTGCCTGTTTAAGAAATTTAGGCAACCTCAGGGCTGCTCAATCCCAGGCACCACATGCGGCACTGGTCCCACCTCCAGGGTGGGCTGAGCTGGCCATAATTAAAAAAGAAAAAAAGAATCCACGACATACTAGAACCTTGTGCAATATCCTATCCCCAAACAGTTAGAAGTTCTGGTCATATATTTGCCATTCCAGTATTTATGTTATGTTTCATTCTTGGTAATTCTTTTTTTGTTTGTTCGTTTTTTTGTAAGTGACTTACAATCTACTTATAAGACATGGTATGATATTTTCTCCTAGTATTAAAAACTTTTAAAAAAAGAAAAAAAAGGGGGGGGGCTGGGGATTTGGCTCAGCGGTAGAATGCTTGCCTAGCGAGCTGGAAGCCCTGGGTTCGGTCCTCGGCACCAAAAAAAAGAATAAAACCTCCTGTAAAAAAGAAAAATATATATATATATATATATATATATGTATATGAGTTAGGATAGATATAAAACTCCTTTGTCTTAGTTCACTGAGAATAAAAGTTTGTACTAATATTGTTTAGATAGGTCTACATCTTGTCCTCTGAATAACTACTATGAAGACAACAATATGCATGGTATTAATTATTGTAATCATCCTACTAACTTGTTTTGAAACTGTTTCATTGCTATTTTATCTTTTTTCCTCATTAAAATGACCAGAAAAAAAAAAAAGAAGAAGAAGGTGGAAAGAATGACGGGATGAGCGTGTCAGAGTATTTTGAGGGTGACCAGTGTCAAACGTGCCTTATGCTGTAATAGTCTTTAAAATTTAAATGACCACACCTCATGCATTTAGTGCGGTGCCTGGCACTGCATGCCGCACGCCAAGTGTCTCCACTCAGGTTTGGCTCAGGTTTCCTCTCTTGGAGAGAGGCTGCCCGCTGGCCCACTGCTAACTCATGCCACCCTGGACGAGAAGCAGGGAAGTGCCACCAGGTTTACATTTGAAAAGATATCAGAAGAATCTCGGCTGTCTTAAATCCCCAAAACACCTTGGGGTGGGCTGGAAATATAAATATCTGGGAGGGGGGTTGTGCCTGCACTGAACCGTAAATAATGATAGCGCAGTGACTATTTACCCAGTAGCAGGTATGAGGAGGCATCTAGAGATGGGCTTAAACATATGCAGTGGCAGAGTACATGCAAGCACTGTGCCATTTTATGCAAAGACTAGTGCCTCTGTGGATCTGGGCTCCCACAAGGGGTCCTGAAGCCCATTTTCCCAGCATGCAGAGGGACAGTGGCTGCTGGGAAGGTGTCATCCACTGCACCCAGTTGGATACGCACCCTTTTGTAGCCCATTCAATTCGATCTTTATGGTCACCCCCAAAACCAGTTCCATAAGGCAGACAGGAGATGGAGGAGTCCCAACTTTCCCCGGTCTCAGGGCTGGACCACAATCCTGTGACAGATAGCACTGAGCACACAGCCCCAAAAGTCTGAGGCCTCAAGCACCACTTCTTTCCCAGAATTCCCAGGCAGAACAGGAAGTGACAGGGCCCCATGGGAGTGGCGACCCACTGGCCTGTGGCCACAGCACAGGCAGGGATGGGAGGCCAGCCACGCTGAGCCCCTGCCGCCAGCCTCAGTCACCACCCAGAAGTGCTTGAGAAACAAAACCAGCATGTGTCACTGGCCTGAGCCTCCTCCAGCACTGGGCACAGGGTGAGGGCTGATTGTCCTGTAGCTTCCAAGGCTCTGCTCTCAGTTTTGTGCATTGAGAAAGAATGGCCTTCTGTCACATGCAAAAAAAGTCCAGAAAGTGGTGACCACAGGTAGCACCAGCAGGCACGGGGAGCGCCCTACCCACACAGCAGCCGTAAGAGGTAGGCTCTGTTGTCGTACCCACTTTACCACTCTGTGCTCCTAACTAAATAAAGCACAGTGAAGTGCAGTAACTTGCCCAAAGCCACACAGCAGCTAAGGGCAGTGCCGGTGTCTGGCCTCAGCCAGGCTGTGTCCAGGGTCGACGTCCCTAATCAACATTCAGCTGCATGTTTCTCGGTATAAGCAGGAAATCCACACCTCTGTGGAAGGGAAATAGAAAGCCTCCAGCTCAGCCTCGCACTTGCTAATCCTGCAGCCTTGGCATGACCTCTATGCACTCTGAGTGCCAGCTGCTGCCGGCTGGGTGGGCTGTGGAGAGCAGGTCCCCAGTGACCTGCAGGCCCAGAGCCTTTGGGTTTCAGTTAAAGGGCAGAACCAATGTCAGCACCCACAGTGAGCCCCAGAGCACCACAGAGAATACACAGTAGGTGCTTTAGGAGCTGCAGGTGTCCAGTGGGAGGGAGGGGCACCTGGGGCCTGGAGGCAGAGTGTCATCACCGTGGTGGCAGAAGTCATCCCAGAAAACACAGAGGACAGCAAGACAGCTCAGCCACCAAGGGACACCAGAGTTCCTGGAGCCCACAGCACGCCTAGGGTACCACAGCAGAGTGCCCTCAGGATGGCAGTGGGGGGTGAAGGGACTCCTGTGCTCACTGTTCTGGAAACAGGAGCTCTGGGAGCCTCTCTGGTGTCCTCGCAGCACCTGATGGGCACTTGCTAAGGACCTGGCATTGTGTGACACGCTCATCTCTTGAGCTAGAGAACAGCTTCTGCCCAAGATCCTGGGTGAGGAAAGAAGCCTGTGTCTCCTGTTTCCATGGGGTGGCTGGAAGCAGCTTAGGGGCCGGCGCGATGGAAAGAAATGACAGCAGCACAGACTCTGGGCTGCCCTCAGCAGCACAGTCTCCACTCCCATTCCTGCAACCCCACTTTCCACAATCAGGAAGAGCAAACCGAGTCTCTGTGGGCACAGGAGCCACAGGGCAGACAGCTAGAAGAGAGCATCGTGAGCCAAAGAGCAGGACAAACAGAAACCCTGGTGGTGCCGTTATTTCAATTTAATTAAAGCCATAAATGCAAACCGCAGCATTGCAGTGAGTGTTGGCCGTCCTGATGGCGGGGCTGGCCCAGAGTCACGCTCTTAACTGATGGGCAGCAACCCAGCCTGCCACGCGCAGCCCTGTCTGCAGGCCCTCACCCCCAAGCCAAGGCTTCCTGTGTGCAGAGATTTCTCTTCTGGATCGTAGGGCAGGTATCTTACTACGCAGCCCTGAATGACAACGCTCCTGCCTCAGCCTTCCAACCACTGCCAGACACCATGGTGCCCAACATCTTCTGGATTCTTTAGCATGCTGGGTAATTCACTGTGGTTCTTTTCAGTTATAATACGAACTATACTTCTATTCCCATTCCCCAAGAAAAAATGTGTTTGAGATAGGTTCTCACTATGTAGCCTGGGCTGGCCTCGAACTCAAAGTTGATCCTCCTGCCTCTGGCTCTGAGGTCCGGGGTTATGGGTATGCGCCTCCTCGCTTGGATCTTTCCTGTGGCACTGTCTTTCTTCTTGATGCTTCTTGGCACTCTGTCCACTTTGGCTTTATCCTTTCTTCTGGGTCTACCTCCGCCCAGCCACCTCAGAAAGCCCAGAGGGCTCCTTGCATTGTGCCCTGGGTGTGCGAGGACAGTCCCTGACTTCTGCTTGCTCACGGCCCAGCTGGGACAGACCCTAGGTCGGGCGAGCTCAGTGTGTACAGCTGCAGCCGTAGCTGCGGTCGCAGGAGGTGAGCAGGAGGACACCGAGCCCCGGGGAGGAGACATCAGACAAGCAGCTCGGGGAAAGGAGCTCGCAACCAGACTGAGACCCACGGGTAGTTTTGGAGCCTCCTGAGGCTGCCTACAAGGCCCTGTGGCCTGGCCTCAGTTCACCCTGCTGACCCTACCTCTGCCTTTTCCAAATACAGATGGAATTTTCTTTCTTCTTGCAGCCTGCTGACACGCTGTCTGGACCACTCTTCTGGGGGTTCCCCGAGCATCACCCCTAGATTTCCAGGGTTCTTCTTGGAAGAATTCCTGGCTACCAAGTCTGAGTGGCTTCCCATCCGTTCGCTGTCGTGGGCCTGGTGCAGGAGTGCCGACCCAGGGTGCCCTGCCCTCATCCGCTCGTCTGTGCAGGAAACGTGAGGGTGTTGCTTCTTTTCCTGTCTCCTCGCCAGTGACAGCAGTGGGTGCGTGGCGGAGGCTTTAATGGCTGGAAAAGAAGAAACCAAGGGAAGGAGGGTGTGAGATGAAGGCAGAGAGAAACAGGTGAAGAGCCTCAAAGGCTGTGCTGGAAGAGCAGCAAGATGGGAGAACAGGGCAGAGCGAAGGCGTGCAGGCGGGAGGGCTCTCCGGAGGGCAGGGCTACATGCCCTCATGTCCCCAGCACCCACCGGAGGGCTTTGCTGTGTGTCACCATGCCCTTTGGCTGCATAAACCCACCAGTGTCATGGGATCCGTGTCACGGTTGGGCAGACTCAGCCGCCTGGGCACAGGCTTCATTGGTGCCCAGCACCCAGCTGTGCATTTCTGCTCCTGCAGTGGGCTGAGGGGCACTGTGATCTACTGAGCCCCAGCCTCATACCACCCATCTGACGGCTGCTTTAGGCTCCATGTGCCCCCCAAGAGCCCCGGAGGAGGTGAGTGTCACTGACCAGAGTCCCCAGCTGAGCTCACCCCTCTTGCATGCAGTGCAGCCTAGGGGTCCCACTCGGGTCTGAGCCCCGCTCTGGTCGTCACAGACACTGCTGTCTCACCAAGTCACATAGGAACCTTGAGGCGCCAGAGCTGTCAGCCTTGGGGGCACGATGTGCCCTGCACAGCCCTCTGCATCCCTGGTCCTCCCCACTGTGGGTGTTGGCAGATCTCCCTGCAGGGATACAGCAACTGTGGTGGAGATCAAGGCCCGCTTCCTTGGCGGGAGGCTGGCAAGCGTGACGGGCTCCACCAGCCAGTCCTGCTGTGTATGTGGCTCTGAGCCTGAGCTGGCCCCCAACGACAGGCACCTACCTCCCAAGGACAGGCCTCCTCACCAGTCTGCCACCTCCCCAGATCCACCTGTGTCTCTCGTTCTAACGGCCACCAACTTCAGGGCTCCCTACCTCCACTCTCCTGTCTCCCCACTGTCCTAGCCTTGTTCCTCTGTCACCTGCCGTCAGCCCCCCCTCCACGTTCTCCTGCACAGCTACTGTGCCAGTTCCATGCCCCTTGGGACCACATTCTGCCCCCAGAGCACCAGTCCCATATCTTCACTCTCCTGCCCGCCCCCCATGCACCAATGGCAGGCAGAGAGTGTCCGTCCCACCAGGAGAGACTCAGTTCCCTCTGTCCCGGATACCATGGCCGCCTAGGGAGGCCCGGCAGTGCTTAATGGAGCGTCGGCGACATCTCTGCCTCCCTCCCTCCTCTCTCACTGCACATCAGTGGAAATGGCAGCCTCCCCAGAAGAGATGTTGGCCTGGCCCATTTCTCCCTGCTTCCCCCCTTTCCCAGGCAAAGCTAAAAATAGGAGGCTGTTTCTGCTCTGAAACTAAAGCACAGCCTAGCACCTGGTGGGGAAGGCCACTGTGCTCTTAGTGGGCAGGCACCGGCCCCATCCTGGGAGGACAGAGATAGCAAAAGGAGCAGGTGGGGACTCGAGGGGCCGGGATGCAGCGCTGGGAATGCGGTGACAACCCTGGATGACAGAGGAGGAGCTGAAGCCTAGCATAGCCTGGTCCCTGTGTGGTTTGTTTTCATTCACCGACTGAAGCACATGGCCCTAGACTGTGACCCAGGGACAGAGCTTACCTAGCAGCCCCAGGAGCTGTCCCCAAGCTCTGTAGGGTGCCTGGTCAAATTGAAGGTCTCCCCGCAGGTTCTCGCCCAAGCTGAAGAGCGGCGCTGTTTGCAGCTCCACAGCCCATGCCAGCTGGTACCATTGCTCCAGAGCCACCTCTGTCTCCTGTTCTCCTCCACAATGTCCTCCCAGATGAACCCTGCCAGCAGCTTCTCCTTGTGATTTCTGCCTGCACCAACCACTAGGCCTTCAGCACACTCTGGCCTCTGGCAATCTTGGGACTTCTAAGGAGAACTTGTGTCTGCCGCTTTAGTCTAGAGAGACTTATGGGTACAGTGTGTGTGTGTGTGTGTGTGTGTGTGTGTGTGTGTGTGTGTGTACACATGCATGCACACAGGCGCAAGCACACCAGCTAGGGAGCCCCTCAGCGAGGAGGAAATGCCTGCATGCAGGCAGGGCCCCACCACCCCTCGCTCTGCGTCTGGCATTTGTGGGTTTTCGGGGTCAGGAACAGACCTCGCCAAGAAGCACCTGGAAGGTGCGCTCGGTAACACTAGAGTGGACCAGAAGTCCCTCTCCAAATCCATCTATAATAGGGAATTCCTGCCTCCTAAGCCAGGAAAGTTGGCAAAAATGAAAGCAGGCTTTAGGAAGGTAAGGGCCTGGCTGGTGACACAACAAATAGATGAGCACAAAAGACAGACATGGATAGAGACAGATGGTCAGTGAGTAGATGGAGATATACGCTAAGTGGACAGAGACACATGAAGGAGGGATGGGTGCCCAGGAACATAGGATTCACAGACGGACAGAGACAGATGGGCGGTAGACGAGTGACAGGCAGACAATGCTCAGCGGAGAATCCCGGAAGTCTGCTCCCGGGAGGGTCTGGAGGAGGCGGACACCGTGGAGGGAAATGTCCGGTGGACAGCGGAGTGCAAGCCTCCGCCAGGCTGCGCCTGCTCAGCCGGCACCAGCAGGTGCTGCCTGGAGCCACAACGTCTGCACCCCAAGGCGGGAGTCCGGCAAGTGTCCTCTGCACTCGTCCACTCCTCCTGAAGTGCAGCCTGCTGTGCCCCAGGCCTCTCCTTCCCCTCTAAATTCTGCCAATCTTCCCAGGAACTGCCAGACACAAGGCTGTGCCCCTCCTGAGCCCAGAGAGGCTAAGGAGACGGGGCACAGGCTGGAGATGCACAGGCTGGAGATGTGGTGGCTCTGTGACTTCACAGGGCAGGTGCCCAGTCTCATTGCCTGTGACCTGAAAAACCAGTGCTTGTCCTCGGCTGTCACCGAGGAGCGGGAGGCACAGCACAGGAACGCAACCTCCTGGCTCGGAAGATGGAGGAGGAGGCATGCATGAGCCAAGGACGAGCCAGAAGAAGTCAGGGAGGGAGCTGGCGCTGGCCAGCCTTGAGTCTTGCCAGGTGACAGCTGGCTGACCTCAGAGTCCCAGGCCCGCAGGACAGCAGGTAGAAGAAGCCATGCAGGTGCCACGGTGCGATAGAAGAATAACTAAAACACACGTGTCCACCTGGCTCAGCACCCACCAAGGGATAGCATGGGACAGCACAAGGGCAGTGACCCTGGGGCCATCAGCAGGGAAATAGGCTGTTCAGCCTTTGTGGGGGTGGAGCACCACCAGTGTGACCATCTGTATGAACTGACCTGCACCTTCTGTCATGGAAGCCAATGACAGCCACCAAGAGAAGACAGTGCCCACGGAAGCTGAGTCTGTAGGTGATGGAGCCCTGCACAGAAGGAGTGGACTGGGAGAGGGGATTCGGGCAGAGAAGGTGAGTGCCAGACCCCAAAGCCAAATGGAGGGGACTAAAGAGCCACTGTCCCCTCCAGAGTACGTGACGGCCGCAGCTCGCGTGGCCTCCAGCAGCCCTAGGATGAGGGGCACTTTCTGCCCTTCTTCTTCCCGCTGCTCAGCTCTGAGTCCCCGCTCTGTGGCGAGGACCCCTCCTCAGCCCCAGAGTCTCCCAGTGGTCACTGCTCCCCAGCCCTGGCTGTGGGCCTCAGACATGAGTTAGGATCAGCAACAGAAAGACCAGGACAGGGAGAGCCACCCAGCGGCTCCAACATCTGGTACAACATTCGGACCCCAGAGGTAGCAGCAGCAGCAGGGCTCCCTCTATACACTTTGGGGTCCAGCCACACAGCGGTTCTCTACTTTCCCAAATCCCACCCGTGAACATCTTCTGGGCCTACGTCCGTAAGCATAAACTCTTGCCACCCAAGAACCCGGCAGGTACAGGAGATACGAAACTTCACATGTGACAGGTTAGGAGTGTGAAGCTCAGAGAGGTGAAGCAGTTGCTCACAACTGTCTGGCGATGTCCCCAGACAGAGAATGCTGGTGGACAGAGCTGATGGACAGCACACTGGGAATGCACACCCAGCCCGTTCAAATGTTCAAGCCCCACTCCGGGGCCTCTCTCTTGCACTTCTGGATCTTACCCCCTCTGCGAAGGAGCCTTTTCAGAAGCTCACTTCCCCCCCCCCCCGCCCTTCCATAGCGCTAACACACTGTCTCCTTGACATCCCGGCAGCAGCACCTGTGCTCCACCCAGTCAGCATCAGCCCTGGGAGGGCATCCACTCTCTAGGGAAGGAGCTCCATGTCCCAGGACTCTCAAGACAGCGCTCACTCTAGCTCGCTCAGAATGCACAGCCAGAGCCGGGCACGCACTGTCATCACAGTGCTCCAGGAGGCTGAGGCAGGAGGGTTACAAGTTGAAGCCCAGCCCAGGCAACGGACTGTGTCTAAGACCAGTGATGTAGTCCATGCAAAGGTGCCTGGATCCCATCCCGGGTCTGAAGAAAGCACAGAGCGAAGAGTGATGGATCCACCAGCCAGACCAATGACATGTGACTGAGGAAAACTTACCTTTTAGAAAGTTTAAAAATACTTTATAAACAACTCTTAATCAAATTTGGGACATGAATTGAGAACACAAAAAATGTACCATTTCCCAAACAGACTTCTCCCAGAGGAAAAATCACTGCCTGAAACACTTACATTACCAAATTACACAAGATAAAAACAAGTAATTTGTGTATAATTCAAGAAATTGAATAAAAAGGGCAATAATAATAAAGTTTACAAAGTTTTAAAATAACTTTTAAAATGCTTACATAGCAATAGGAACTTTTAAAGAAACAGGTTCAGTTATATTTATTATATAATTAAAGCTTTATGTTTCTTTTTTTTTTTTTTTGTCTTTTTGAGACAGGGTCTCACCGTGAAGTTCAGGCTGTCCTTGAGCTCACTCTGGTAGCCCAGGCTGGTCTTGAACTCTCACCAATCCTCCTGCCTCAGCCTCCCGAGTGCTAGGATTACAGGCGTGCGCCACCACGCCCGGCTAAAAAGCTTTATGTTTCAATGGAGTAAAATATAATATCATAGTAGCAGGAGCTCCAAAGGGTTCAGTTCTGGGCATTTTTTTTTTTATTATTAGTTTCCATATTCTCTAATTTTTTATGATGAACTGGTATAGTGTTCTAGTAGGAAAACAGCTGACTTTTTTGTGACAAAATCTATGTGGTTTAGGCTGGCCTTGAACTCACTTTTCTCAATGGAAAAGCAGAAGAAACCAGGTTCGGGGGTGCACCCTGTAATGCCAGCACCCTGGGGGACGCAAGACGGGGATCACAAATCCAAGCCCAGCCTGAAAACTTAGGTTGACTATTTCAAAATAGAAAAGAAAGTCTGGAGATTATGGGAAGGTCTGAGCTCAGCCCATAGTACTAAAAAGCAAAACAAAATGGGGGCACCTCCCCTGCCTCCCGCCGAGCCTCCCTTCGTGCCCTGAGCTTATGCTTCAACACCACCACCACCCCCAAAAGCTGATGGTAGGAGAGTACTTCTGCAATTGTATTTTTGATTGGTGTCACGGTTTGGGGTTTTCAAAAGGGGCCAATAAAATACAGGGCACGAGATTATTTTATAATGAATCACCCAAAAAATCATTTACGAAGGGTGCAGGAAGTCTGTCCACACACTAAAGACCAAAGAATCCAGCTGAGGGGCCTGGATCCTGACATCCTGCCTGGGTCCAGCTGAAGACTAGAGCCCGCAGCAACGTCTCCCAGGAGTCCCACTGGAGGCCTAGAGCCCACGACAGCGCCTCACACAGGCCTGTCTCGAGGATCTGTGCCAGGAAGGCCCAAAGGTCAGCAGCAGAAGCTAGGAAGGCTATGCTGGCAGGATGAAGGATCTGTGCTGGATCCAGGAAGCGATGCTCAAGGTAGGCTCAGAGCTCCTCCCAAAGTACCACAGCATCCTCAGCGACAGTGAGGTCCTGAGCTCCTCCAGCAGCAAGGAAAGCTGGGTTCCTACCAGGAAAGCCAACGCAACAAGCTTCTCCAGGAGGCTGAGCAGGGCACCATCTTCCCCTCCAGAGCCAGGAAGCGATGCTCAAGATGAGACCCAGGGCTTCCCAGAGTGAACTTCAGCCATTCTCAGCTACAACAAAGGTCCGGAGCGCCTCCTCTGACTAGAATAGCCAAGTTCACCAGAAAGCCAGAATGACAAGGGCCCCCAGCAGAATAACACCTCCCATACCCAGCACCATGCTAGGTCAGTTCAGCTGGATGTCACAAGTTGCCCACTGCTTGGCCTCCACCACAGCTGCTAAGTAACTATTGCCTACATTTATCACAGACTTGTTTTGAAATATGCACACACTGTAGATTCTCTCTGAGTCCTCTTTGCACAGGCATTACTTCACACCCTGCCATGTGGGGAGACAACTTGAAATCTACTCTCGCACCTGCCAAGTATTAATACACCACTGTGGGCTCCAGTCCCATGGTACATAGATGTCTTGAGGTTACTCCGCTAACTGGAATGCCTCCCCCCTCATCTCCCGTGTCCTGTCTCTTCCTCACCTCCTGGGAATGACCCTTCTACTCTCTCCTTCTATGAATTTAACTTTTTAGATTTCACACATGAGTGGGGTCATGTGGTATTGGTCCTTCAGTGCCTGGCTGATGTCATTTGTGACAGCCACCCATGTACATGCACGTACATTTGCATAATAGGTCTCTCTTCTTTTTCAGGGCTGAATAATATTCTGTGGGACATACATGCCACGTTTTTCTTTTTCTTCCACTGATGAACCCGAGTTGACCTCACATCTTGTGAAGAGTACCAGGACGGGCGCAGAAACACAGGTGTTTCCTTGATGTACAGGTGCCACCTCCCACAGACCTGCCATCTCCCACCTGCCCACGTGGCATGGCTTGACCTCCTCGCTACACCTTCCAGCTATGGCCTGTGCAGGGAGCATCTGTGAGCACTTGAGTAAGACAGGTGTGGAGGGTGCACAGAAGGGGCGTGGGGACAGCTCTGAACACCTGCTGCGGACAAACAGCACAATGTCCTCTCGTCATCGGCCAACAGGGCTGGAGAGCTGGCTTGCATGCATACATATGCACACGTGTGCATCTATCTCTGTACCTATGCGTGTTACATGTGTACACACATGCAGGCATGCATGCTTAGCAAAGCTGGTGTCGTGTGATTCCAAGAGGCTGGTCACGGGGCCCCCAGGAAGGCAGCTCCTCCTTCCAAGGCTTGCAGGCAGAAGGGTCCTGCCTCGATGTCTGCGGAGACTGGTAGAAAAGAGACTGAGCAGCTACAGCAACGTCTCTGTAAGGTCCAGGTGTGTGGGGAACAAGGCAGCTCAAGGCCGAGGGCAGGCAAGGCCAGGGAAGGCTCACAGCCTCCTGAAAACACCGTGGCTGGGCTCTGGGCAGGAAGCCGGGCCAGCAAGAGGAAGGGAGAGCAGGGCTGCTCAGGGCAGCGGGAGGCCACGTGAGCCATGAAGCCCTAGCAATTATCCGTCCTGCCGCCTGGCTGATTTCCCGTGACTGCCAAGGCCCAGGCCAGCTGTGCACGGGAAGCCTTCCTCCACCTCCCACCCCTCCTCCACCCCCTGTGCTCGTGGAGCGGCCATCAGCCCAGCTCGGTGGCATCTTCTCCACCCAGGCCACTCATAATTTGGCCACAGGATGTGGGGACTGTTCGCCAGGGACCTGGATTCAGCCCTGGCTCCATCGAGGCACCCAAGCCACAGGGATCATACAGAGGGTCACTTACAGCTCAGGTCTCCATGTCCCTCGTATCCCACAGGACCCTGGGAGGGGGCGTTGTCAGAGTTGGCTGGAGCTAGGGTGTGTTGGCTGGGATTAGGGGGCTGGGATTACTGAGTCCTCTACCTGGGTTGGCATGGTTCTGGGTGTGGACAGGTAGAAGAGATATGGATAGAAGCCACACAGAAGATCAGTGGATGGGAAGCAGCCACGATTGTCCCTGGTCACCTGCCGCTGCCCACCTCCTGCCTGGTGGGCTCCGCTTCTCCTCACAATGCCCCTCTGAGAGTGCCCCTGCCTTGGAGCCAGCTCCCTTTCGTGAGCCCTCTACAAACTATGAGCCAAATAAACCTCTCCTCCTTTAACTTTGAATGTTGGGTATTTTGTCCCAGCAATGAGAGAAATAACTAAGATAGTGGACTAGTGAGACCAAAGCTACCATCCCAGGCACCCCACCCCTCTGAGGGACTCTTAGGGAGCAGCCAGCTGCTATACCAGGGGACAGATGGGCTGCTGGTTGGTGGAGTGGGGGGGGACTGCAGGTCATCATGAACAAGAAGGTGGCACAGTGGCATCTTGAGGCCAGCAGTCACAGGAACAGAGGCCATGGGGCTTCTGACTAGGCCAGGGAATGAGGGCACTGCGCTCTGGGATGCGGGCCCCTTTCTTAACCCAATATTTTATTTGGTTTGGGCTCTTAAGGCCCTTCACTTCTTCAGCATCCTGCCTTCCCAGGGTGCACATCCTGTGCCCTCTGTCCCCTGGTTCCTCCCTGCAGGCACCTGCTCTCGTGGCCACAGGGGCAGCTGTCACTGAAACCCACCTCACACTCATCAGATGCAGTGAAATTTTAAACACTTTGGCCCCCAAACAGGCAAAGATGTCCAGTGTTCTAAACTGTTTCCCTCAGCCTGGGAGCAGAGGTGGGAGGAGAGGGATTGCTGGCTCCACTCCGCAGCGCAGGCCCAGAGAAGCCCTAAGGACGACCCACTCTCCCTGCAGAAGTAACTGGTGTCACAACACCTCCTTGCTGGAAATGCCATTCGGTGAAGGCTGCCACCACAGCGGCTGGCCTCTCTTTTCATCTTATCTGAAAAATATGCATGGTTCCAGCTATGAGAGGGTTTTTCTGGCTTCTGCACCTTGACCACTTGTCCTGTGTACAAGGGAGCTCTTGCCAAAACTCATTCTCCGTGCTTAATAAAGCATTTTATGGGCTACTTTTCTGGCACGAAGCCCTATCCTCTGTTCTTTGATCTGGGAACCATACATAGACAGGCCTGGTACTGAGGGAGAATTACCCATCCAAATCCCAAAGCCACCCCCAAAATATGGCACTGTGCGTGAGGTTCCATCTGGAAGCCCCAGGGACTCATTCCAGATGATCCTCGGATCCCGTTGGCTGCAAACCTTACCCTGCTTGTTATTGATCTCCCAGGGAAAATAATCCCAGCTGCCACATTCCTAGGAGCCTTCCTTATTTCCACCGAAGCCTCCTGCAGCTTCCCTGGCTTCCGCACACCCAAGTGCAAGATGGGCCTATCTTCAGAACGGACCAGGACAGCCTTCCAAACCATGGGCTTTGATCTCTGGGCCAGGAGACATCTGCTTGCCTCTGAGGACACTTTCACCTTTCGGTCAGGCCAGAGCAGTCCCCTGCAATCCAAATCCACGTCCATGTGGACCATCAGCCCTATCTCCTCCACTTCCTCGGCTCGGCATGATCACGGCCTTCCAACACTCCTGCCTCCTCCTTCCACGAGCCGCTTGACTCCCACCTAGAGAGAGCCGGCAGCTGCCAGGCCCGGCTCCAGGCTCATCCCGGGCTGCAGAAACAACTGCCTTCTCTCCACCCCTGAGAAGGCAGCACAGGAGTCACCAGATTTTACTGAGGACAGATATGTGGGAGTCCTGGCAGGCCAGGAGGGCGGGCTCACCTCAGCCTGCTGGAGGGGTCAAACTCTGGGCCTTAGGGCGCGACTCTCAGATGCAAGCTCTCACCATGCTGTCCTTGAAATGTTTCCTAATAAAAATGAAGCAGCCCAGTGGGCCCTCCAGGCTGCATTCTTAGAGCCAACCGATCCCAGGTCTGAAGTATTCAGAACATGCTGCGTCTGTACTTAGAAAAAGGACAGACCCTTTCCTGGGTCGTTATCCCAAACACAGTGCAACACAACCACCATTTACGTACATGGTGTGATTTAAAAAATAATAATAATAATACAGTGAATGTTTAAATTTTAAAAATGTTATTATATTGTTTCTCTGTCAGAGATTGAGTATAAAATTTACTACAGTAAAAGATTCATGACGAATCTGCTCAGAATCCTCCCCTCGCCACACGGACACTTACCCTGTGTTTCTTGCTGATTTCTGAGGCAGTTTACGCTTACAAATTTCTGCCAAGTAACACCATGACGCGGTGTCCTCACCCACCTTGTTCACCAGATCTGGTACCGTGTGACCTCTGGCTCTTCCCCAAAGTGAAAAGGACCCAAAAAAGTAAATATTTTGAACGAATTCAACACATCAAGTCATCGAAGATAGAACAACTAAAGACGGTCTTGAAAGAGGACTCCCAGAATTGCAGCAGAGGGCCAAGAAGGGCGGGAGAAGGGCGTTGGGCCCACACAAGGCCACACGGCCCCTGCTGTCCCTCTCCAGGCGAGGCAGAGCGTCCCTTCAGCTCCAGCTCTGCTCCCTCCTTCCCTCTTTTCCTGCTGCTCGCCCTCCCTTCAGAAGCAACTCCTTCCCATTGGGGGGTTTCGGTGTTTTCCAAACTCTCAGCTCCAGAAGAGCAGAGGGAGGCCTGTACTCAGCTTGGCGTCCTAGCTTGTGGCCTGGCATAGAGCACTACAGGAGGGAGACACTGGATCACTGGAAGAAACCCACTAATACGCTGGGTACCTGCCGTATGCCAGCACTAGGGCTAGAGCCAGGACAAAGCAGAAGGCTCTCTTCCCATCCGATGCTCCTGCCGCAGAGGCCCAACCTGGCCACGTGCGCATTAGGCGACATCGGCTAGTGTGGATGGGTGCAGGAACCGTTAAGCAGGGGAGGAAGTGGACAGCAATGGAAGAACATTCCAGATGGAGCCACAGACAGTGACTCGGAGAGGTGACACTGGGTCTGCACCTAGATGCAGCAGCCATGCCAGCACAGAGAAGAAGAACATTCTCTAGAGACAGAAAAGAGGCGCACCAAGCCCTGGGCAGAAGTGTGTCTGGCATTCTCAAGGAACAGCGAGGAGACCCAGCGCGGCCCCTGAAGAAGCGCCCAGAGCACAAGGCCTTCAGACCCTGTGGGACCATGCTCAGACCCACGTCTGACATCTAGAGTGTACGAAAAAAAAATCAAAACACTTAGACCTGACCCCAAGAGAAGACCCAGTCAAAAATGGGTCACTGAAATGAACAGACCCTTCTCAGAGGAAGTACAGATTGCCAATAAATACATGAAGGAATGCTCAGTGTCTCTGGCCAGTAGAGAAGTGCAAATGAAAACAGCACGAAACAATATGGAGAGTCCTCAAACACATAAAACTAGAAATTCCATTTCATCCAGCCCTTCCCCTTCCAGTATCTTCCTGGAAGAGTTAAAGATCTCATATTGTAGTGACCTACGCCCGCCTGTGATTATAGCAACAATGCCTTATAGCTAAATCCTAGAATTCATACAGATGAATGGATAAGGCAAGCTGGCACTTATACAATGGAGCACTACTCTGCTAAGGCCCCACGTTGGCCAGGTCTAGGCCACTGACCTTAGGCACTGTCCCTCAGCCTCTGTTTACTCCTGGGAGCAGAGTATGTTCATGCCTTGGTGACACCAAAACAGAGTACCACCAAACAGATGGCTTGAGACCACAGAAATCTCGTTTTTCACAGTTTTGGAGACCAGAAGTCTGAAGTCAAGGTGCAGGTGGGCCTCGCACACTTGCCAGCTCCAAGGCCGGTGGTACTGGTCATCATCCTGGCTTCTTGGGGTCTCCCTAGCCTGTCTCTGCCATCACCCAGACTCTCTCCACGCCCCGAGGTCTTCTTGTGTCCTGACACCTGAACCCCTTAGGACCTCAGCCAATTATGTCTGCAAAGACACTACTGCCACACAGGCCACACGTTGAGGTAGACGTGAACAGCCACAGATGCTGTTCACCCGACCCCAGAGATACAGCGCAGGACCCGAAAGGCTGCTGTGGGAATTAAATCAGACAAACTACAGAGAGTACCCGGACAGTAAGTGTCAGCTGTCCCGTCATCACCAGAAAACATCACCTGGGGAAGGAAAAGGGTGCCATTCCAGAGGCTTTTCACCCAGTTGGCTAAGGGGACCACATTAGAACTGTCAAAGAGACCAAGGTTCAAACCTCTCTTTCTCTCTCTCTGTGTGTGTGTGTGTGTGTGCATGTGTGTATTTTAGGGAAGGGTCTATAGGGTGTTTAGGATATTCAGGGTCTGGCTACTAGGTCAGACTCATAGTGATTCGCCTGCTTACACCCTCCCAAGAGCTGGAATTACAGGCATATGCCACGATGACCAGTCTCAATTGCCAGCTCAGTGTGCCCCAGGGGCAGGGCCAGCACAGCAGGCCCAGAGTTTGAACCTCTGGCCCTGTGCCTGCTTTCAAGCACTTTAATCTGCTGAGCTCTTTGGCCAGCCCTAAAGGTTCAGATCTCAACTCTGCTATCATCTAGGAAGCTCTGGAAACTTCTGATTCTCTTCTCTGCATCTTAGCTTCTGGATCTGCACTAATGGAGAACATCTGCCTGCCCGCCCACCTGCCTGCCC
>PVJA010039678.1:0-18994 GCA_004027025.1 Myocastor coypus | reverse complement strand
TGTTTAGTTGTTTGATCAATCTTATATACCTATATGTATTAATCTAAACTGATCCGATGATGAAAATATGTAATATAACCACTGTTAAATTTAAACAATAAAAGAATTGGAAAAAAATAAAAATAAATAAACAAAATAACCAGGGAGGAGATAGGAAAGCTTGAGGAGGCTATAGGGGAGTTAATCAAAGTATGTTTTATGAATGTACAAATATGAAGCCCACTAGTCTATGTAACTAGTATCACTAATAAAAAGAATCCTCATGGCTAGTGTAAGAAAAAAAATAAAAAATAAAAAAAAAATAAATCAAGACATAGGACATCAGCAGGGCAGCTGGGGCCTCCGTGTGAACTCCTGGCTCTGTAGAATTTAAATCACACAGATTTTTGTGGGTCATTTTCTTTCACTCAACTTGATCATCAGATTAATGAGTATTCTCTGATAGAATTATAATTTCTTATGAAATTTTGTACCTTCAGTAGCATTTATTTAAAATATTCTATAATTTCCATCATTTCTCTTTTCTGTTTTATGCTTTATTTGTACATTACTTAAATTTCTAGAAGGTACGGATATTCCTATTTACTTTTAATATGGATGCATAGGTTAGTTCCACTGAAGTAAAAATTACATATTCCTAATTATCTCAGTCTTTTGAAGTTTGTTAAAATTTGCTTTATGACTCACTATGTGCTCAGTTCTGATAAATGTTATGCTTTCACTTGGAAAGGATCTCCTGTCTACTCTTATTAGACACAGTTTTCTGCATGAAGAAGTCAGTTTTATTCACTGACTGCTAAGATGTTCATAATTTTTTGCTTGCCTTGTGAGTTTCTAGAGAATTATTTTAAGATCACAGTGTGACTTTGAGCTTACAAATTTCTCCATTTCATTCTGTGAATCTGTGCCAAGGTATTGATCACGTGAAGATTTAGGGCATTACGGCATTTTGGTTGTTTACCTCTCCACTTGTGATTGTTTCTCTTCACTTGTACAACTGCATTTTTAGTCTATGTTTACTTCATCTTATTCTATGACAGCCACACTATTATGGGGGAGGGGGTTCCTTTCACATTATTTTCTTTCTGGCACTAGCGTTTTGCCCCGGGCTATAACCACCGTCTGCCCATCCCCTTTCTTGAAGCAGCATTTGGCTAAATTGCCAAGACTGTGGGCCTGCTCAGCCTTCCATGTGCTAAGATTACAGGCAAGTGTGTCTGTTTCCTTTCTTTTCCTTTAATTCCACGTATTCCATTTTCTGTTTTTTTTTTAATTAGGAGAACCATGCAGCCAAGTTTCATTGTCTTCTGAACTGGTTTGATAATCCTAGTCTTTTACTTGGAACATGGAACCCATTTGCACGTACTAAGATTTCACCTGGATGTACTTACATGTAACAGCTTAGTCGTCCCCCTTTGATATGACTCTTGTACCCCACTTGCTTTTTCTTGGGCATTTTTAAATTAATCAAATACTTTCATCGTTATGCTTCCTCACATTGTTAGTGATACATTTTTTCATACTGGGGGGGGGGGTAATTACACTATAAAATATACCAATACATCATGTACAACTTAACATTTTCATGCTGTCACAATTTTTAAGCATTTTTGCTGTTAGTGGTATTATCTCATAATAATTAACTTTCTGTAATCCTAACACTCTGGAAGGAAGAGGCAGGAGAAACACAAGCTCCAGCTCAGCCTGGGCAATGTAGCAAGATCCCGTATCAAAATTTTTAAAATATTTTCAAAAAGACAGATGGGTGATAGAGCTAGCGAAAAGGGCCTGGATTCGATTCTCAGGATCATGAAACCATTCATAGTAACTCTCCTCATAGTTCCTGTTACTCTTTACACCCATTATCATTGTGTATATTTTAAATACTGAAGACACTATTATCATTTCATATAATCAATACTGAATTCCATTTATCCATTTAGTCATTCTTTCCTGTGCTCTTCGAAACTTATGTGTTCATGTCTCTGTCTTACATCATTTTTTCAACACAATGAACTTCTGTTATTTGTTGTTGTTGCTGCTGTTGTTGCTGCTGCTGTTGTTGTTGTTGCTGTTGTTGTTGTTATTGTTGTTGTTGAGACAGGGTCTCACCATGTAATGCAGGTTTGAACTCCCTTAGGTAGTTAGGCTGGCCTTGAACTCGAAGATCCCTCTACCACAGCCTCCTGAGCACTGGATTTCTCGGCATGAGCCACCACACCTGACATTATTGTTTCTTACATCAAGCACATCTGTGCTTTTCTCTCAAGTTGATAAGGATGCTTTGCCTGGGTCAGACTTCTGAGTTAAAAGGTCACTTCTACTCTTGAAGTTGTCACTGCTGTGTTCGCCCCTGTGAAGCTCTGGTCATGTTTGTCTCAAGCTCCTTTTCTTCTTCTCTTTAATTTTTAACAGTTTTTTAACTGCATGTCGAAGTTACTTCTTTAAATTCTATTTGGAGTTTACAAACTTTCCAGCATATGTGAACTGATGTTTACCATGAATTTAGGGGAAAAATATTTTCCAGTATATTTTTATACAATGTATTTATTGTATACAATAAATACAAATGTATTTATTTATTCTGTCCTTGATTCTCTCTGATGTACATCCCATTTGATGACCTACAGTTCACTTCTTGTAGACTGAAATCCTCTGAGAGAAGTGTTCTGCTTTTCCTTCTCTTTGGCTATTTTTACCTAAGTCTTCAACCAGTGAAATAAAATGCTGTACAATTGTGTGTGAATAATAATAATATCTAGATGACATCTGGGTTTGTCCATGTTTTCTCTTTCATTAATAAGTGTTCCCCCTGTCAATCACAATACCTAGCACACAAAACACAAAAAATTTACTTTGGTCCATACCTTTTTCACCTTTTTCAAAAAATCTTTGATTTACTTATGCATTTGGTACAGCCTCTCACTACATAGTTCATACTTGTAATGATCCTCCTGTCTCAGCTGCCCCAGAGCTGGGATTACAGGTATGAGCCACTATACCTGGTTTTGGTGGCTGGCACAGTGCACACAGGATTCTGGGGCCTGCATGGCAAGTGGTACCAGGGAATCTAACCTGGGCCCTTGAGTTTGCCAAGTAGGTGCATAGACTGCTGAGCTATCTCCTCAGCCCCTTTGGTCTACATCTTATGAAGGGTCTTTCCATGGTCAGCTAGTGGAAGAGCGTGGCAGAGCAAAGCTGCTTGGTTCCTGGTGGCAGGAAAGGAGAACAGGGAACCGCTCCAGCAAGGAAAGGGTGATGCATCTATGACCTACCCATACTTACTGTGTGTGCTTTACCAGTCCCTCAGTGGATTGACACTAACCCCACACCTCATCCTTTGTTAATAAATACTAAAGCTTTACATGAAAATAACAGCATGCTCATTATTTCACTTGACAGAATATAACCATCCTGTGTCTAAGCAGAAATACCTTAGTTCCTTCACCAAACTCCAAAATTTTAGCATTTCTCAAATGTCCAAATCAAAAATCCCCTCTGAGACTCAAGGTAAACTTTTAACTTTTAACCTCTGGATAATTCAAAAGCAAGTTATACAATCTCAAATTACCATGACAGGGGATAAAGACTCTTATTCTAAAAGAAAGGAGTAGGAGAAGAGAAAGCAGTGGGTAAAAGCAAGACCAAAACCAGCAGTCTTATCATTCCAACCCCAGTAACTGGGACCTGCAGTGGTAAAAATGTGTGTTCCAGGGGGCTAGGGCAGCCCTACCATTATGAACTTGCAGATTGCAACCCACACAACCTCTTTTCTTGGGGCAACTATACTCAAACTCTACAGCTTCCTAAACAGATATTGTGTGTTGCTGGCAACTCTGATATCTCAGGGTCTCCACTGTACTTTCACTGCTACTAATTCATGCACACACACACACACACACACACACACACACACACACACCCAGGTTTCTCAAGGGCTTCTGCTTGGACTCTTGGGCCTTCTTTTGAAATTTAGGTAGAAACCCTATTGGCCCAACTTCTGGCATCCAAGTGTGTACTCAGGCCCTGTGAAAGACAGAATCAATGAAAAATGTGTGTGATTGTGCAAGGCAACTTATCAGCTAGGCTCACAGATACTGAGGCTGATAATTAGAAGATGGTGCTTGAATGCTGGTGAGCTAAAAGATCCAATAACTGCTCAACCCAAGCAAGCAATAGCTGCCCGAGAAGAGGGATCAAGAAAGCAGCACCTGCCCAAGGTTGAAGGCCTACAAGCTTCCTGGAGAGTTGCTGCTGTGGGACTACACTAGAAGCCTGAAAAAAATGGGAGTCTCATCTCCACAGGTGACAACAGCAATAAATGTACCCATTCAAGCAGACCAGAGCTCTTTCCAAAGACATGACAACTTCTTTCTTCGTACCCTTTCATTCTACCCAAGCAATAGGCCTACTCATAGTGCCACCCTCAACCAGGGTGGTCTTCTTCCTACCCAAGTTTGCTACCCCACATGCCAGTCATCTCTTGAAGTGCTCACAGGAATGCCCAGAGCTGTGCTTCACTAACTGAAGCATTTCTTAACCCATGGCAGTGACTTACAATAACTAATGTACACATTCTCAGTTTCATTCATCACATTCAAATTTTCATTGAATAAACTGATATGCAAGTTGATCTCAGCTTTGGAAGGCTCCACCTAAATTTGTTCTTAGCATGTAGCTCTGCAGGGCTTTCCTCTGAACACGCTCTATACTTGCTGTAATCCTTCTCCTTAGAAAGCCAGAAGCTCTAATTATTATCTCCTTAGCTCTGGAACAACAACCAAAATTTTGCTTTAATTTTAAGAGTTCTTTACTGATGTGTTTAGCCTCTCTCACTGTATAGTTTTACTGTTTGGAAAATCGCTTCAAGGTGAAGTATCCCTGTGTTCCTTTAATTTACAGATTTGTCACTCTTTTCTCTTCAGTTCGTCAAAAGTGTTGCTGGTCTTTGGTTACTCAATGATAGGCTTTTGACCATGGATTTAATGAGAAAATAATTTGTCTTACAAAAAGCGTAATTTCAGTTACTTCTACATACAAGGAGCTCAAAACTGTTATCCCTTTTTGGCATATTTTCACAATAACTGCTTATATTTATGAAACTACACCAAAATTTAAAATACCTGAAAATACTGAATTAGCTGTCAAAACTGTACTTATATGTGCAGGAACTTCTGTTTGTTAATATGTGGCTAAAGATTTCAACTTAGGAGATGCATTATGTATTCAATAAGGTCATAATGCCTAATAAAAACATTATTAAAAGATTAACAAAACAGTGACAAAGTTATAACCATTCAAGATAGAATCAAGACAAAGTGAATATGTGGTCAATAATTCTTCCTCAAAATCAGCAGTGAAGACATATTACCCTCAGAACAGGCAAAGAAGAACCAGCTGGAAGCTTCTGGGTTAATAAATCACTGATACATACTTTTATTTCTATCAAGAAGAAGGTAAGAGAGGCTGGAGAGATAATTCAGTAGAACAAGTGCTTGCATGGCAGAAGGGCCTGAGTTCAGTCCCTGTTTCCAAAGAAGAAGAAGAAAGAATAGGAAGAAGAAGGAGGAGGAGGAAGAGGAGCAAGAAGAGAAGAAGAAGAAGAAGAACAGCAACAACAACAACAACAACAAGAACAAGAACAAGAAGAACAAGAGCAACAAGAAGAAGATCAAGACGAAGGATAAGAGTTTAACATACCCTCATAAATTATTGAAAGTATATCATACTTTGTTCAAAAAAATCTAAAATGACTTACATAAACAGAAATTAAAATTTGTGTTTTATATGAACAATAGAAGCTATTGGAAGCCGGGCGTGGTGGCACATGCCTGTAATCCCAGCACTTGGGAGGCTGAGGCAGGAGGATCGGTGTGAGTTCGAGACCAGCTTGGGCCACAAAAGTGAGTTCAAGGCCAGCCTGAACTGCATAGTGAGACCCTGTCTCAAAAAGACAAAAAAATAATAATAATAATAAAATAAAAAGAGCTATTGGAGCATTAAAAAACATGAAGAAGGGAATAAAGTAGTGTTTATTATACATTTCAATATAAGTCATACAACATATTCATCATCAAACTTCATTCAGACAGATAAAATAGGTAAAACTCAGTTTTTCTCTACCTTTTTAAAGTACCTGTCGAAACCAACGAGCAAACAAAAGATGATTCATTCCCTAAAGTTTGAGAAACAGAAGCCTAAATAAATGGAGAGGGAGTACAGATCATTAGTTCCTACTTTATGATTTTATGACCAAAACCAACTCTAAGTGCAAGGAAAATATTTACCTATGAGAGAAGTTATAAAACAGGTTGCATTGTTTTGAATATCTATCTTCTACAAAACTTTTTTTCTTCCTAGACCTGATATAACTTGGATAGCATACTAGATTAGGGTTTCACAAACATTTTCTCTAAATACATAATGGTAAACCTTTTGAGCTGTGGGGAACATTTCACCTTGTCTGAACTACTCACCTCTGCCGTTGCATCAAAAGCAGCCGTGCAAAGAAATTGGTGTAACTACCTTCCAATAAAATATTATTTATGGAAGTTGATACGCTATCAGACAGGCATTTTCTGCCAACCCTTGCTGAGTAGGAGACAGACCTTCACAAAACGTTCCATGTTGTACTCACCAGAGATACCTCAAGACATGATTTAAAATGTCTTTGATTAGCCTCTTTTAAAAAAATTTACCTCAGAGAAAGAGCAATAATTACTATGACCTTAGAAGTGACACACATCTAAAGGACCATTCTATAGGCATTTATTAGCACATTAATGATTGATGGAACATACCAGTTCCATGTTAAGTCTAAGGCATTTGATATTCAGAAAGACAGATGTTAAAACTCAGGTGCCTATGTTATAGGGTAATAGTATCACTAAGCTTCTCTTCTAGAGGGTTAAAGACTTAAGCTTGCAGACCACAACATTAGAGAAAAGGAAGGGCTACAAACATAGCCAATATTCTGGCCCTAGCCCTTCAAGGCCAGTAAGGACACTGGACAGAACAGAACCTCTACTGTAACATCCTATAACTCAGTGGTGTCCCAAATGTTCTGTTCAAGAAGATTATGGGGCCACAAAGGAAAGGGACAAATGATGTATAGTGTACCTAAGGAGAGTCACCTAGAGAGAAAACATTCTCTTAGGCTTTCACAGACAGCAAACTGTTCAAGCAATAGCCCTGACTCATTTAGACAGCTCACACTGACAAAAGTTCTACAAAACACTGTACATGGTTTCAGGGTAAATCTTGAGGGGATTTGACTGACCTTGTCAGATACAAAAGTTATCTTTTTTGTTATATATGTCTTGCTTTAACTTGATCTTAACTATCCAGTAGAAAAGTCTAACCATGAAGTATAAAAAGTGAAACCATATTAATATGTTGAGCTGTAAAAGGCTCAAGTCAACAGTTGAGACACTGACAGTTCTGCTGATAACACACTATCATTATGGACTATTGGACTATGCATACAACTACTTTCACTTAGTTAGATAAGAAGAAATATTTGTACTAATAGTGTTTAGAAAAGTTATCATGTCTGCATCTTGTACTCTGAACAATTAGTATGAAGACAATAATATGCATTGTAATTACTGTGGCTGTCCTACTAATGTGTTTTGAAACTGTCTCATTGTTAGGTCTTTTTTATTAAAATTAATCTAAAATGTTTAATTATAAACTAAAAAATGTCTTTGATGTCATGTGACTTGTCTTTAAAGGTTATTATGATTGTGTGCTTTGCTTCATGAATGTAATTAAATCATCATTTACAAATACTACACATTAGAGACAAAACTAAATGCTTGCTAGTGATGTAGCAAAGGATTCAGCTTTTCTCAAACAGAAATCTGTCCTAAATGATGGTCTGTACCATATCGCATGAGTGCGGTCTTTGCCTAAAGTAAAGACTGTCTTCCCCAGGAGAATCAACCATGTGCTTTATTGAGAGACCTTTGAGTAACCATAGCAGTCAACTTGGATTCTGAGTTAGATTATGTTATGGTTTATGTCTTCTTGTCCCCCCAAAGCTTCATGCAATCATGGGGCGTGGCTTCTGTAGATTGAGACTTGGTTCATGATCCCTGGGATTGTGTTTTAGTACTGATGGGATTAGCAGTCTGAGTAAGGCTGAGACTATGGGTGTGGTCTAGGGTGGATATCCTAAAGCAGAGAGCTTGAACATAATATAAAAAGCGACAGAGAGACAGACTGGAGCTGTTGCTGCTGCTCTGCTGCCCTGATTGATTGGCTGCCTCTGTCACCATTTTGCTGCTGTTCCGCCGCCATGAACTGGATGCTCCCTGCCCTGCTCCACTCAGCCTTTGGCCGGCCAAATATGAACTGAAACCTCCAGTAACTGTGAGCTAATTATACCTTTCCTTCCTTCATCTTGAGTGTCGGGTATTTGTCCCAGCAACGAGTAAAAAGTAACTAAGACAGATTGTATGGGCAATCAATCAACAAGGCATGCCTAATTTAATGAAGTCTCAAAATAAACTCTAAACAACAGGACCCAGAAGAACTCCTCTTGCCGTCACCACTTCATGTGTTTTACCATTCAGCAGTCCTCTGAGGACTCCAGGGAAAAAGACAAGAGCAGCTCCACTGCTGACTCCTCATGGGCCTCCCACTAAGTTTATTTTCCTTAGGTTGATCTTGACATATGCCTGTGTCCTCTAAAAAGCCATGACTACACATGTAACTTGCAATGAGCCCTGTAAGTCCTTCAGGTGAATTCTTTAAAATAGCAAGTCATTGAGAGAGCCCTCAAAAGGTTTCAATTATATATCAGAAATGGGCTGTCAGAGTTCAGTATCTGCATTAAAGTCAATCATGTGAAAGACCAGGCTCTCTAATGTCACAGTTTAACTTTAGGAGCTATTATGTTCATTCTGCACTTCATTCTACCTGCTTCTGGTCCCTTATATATTTAGCAATTCAAAGAGCCTACTGGATAACTAAAATAACTAATACCCTGGTAAATGCATATCTATGGCTTAGAAAGATAATGGTCATCCATTTCAGCACTCCTATTTACCAATCTCAACTCAAGTAACACTATCACAGGGCTCCATAAGACATTTCCAGACTCTAGCCTGCCGCTTGCAGGTAAGCCCAGGGACATGGATAATAAGTACGTGTTCGCTTAGTCACAGCCAGTTCAGATGTCTTGCTAATGAGGTTAAGCCAGAGTTTTGATGAAGCTATTAAAAATATTCACACTTCACTGTGCGTCCATGCACAACTCTATCACAGTTTCATCACAGCCTCCATGTGTCCTGATTCTTCAGATCCATGCAATATGTCAGATTCAGTTTGAAGCAGCATATTTTAAAGAGGTTGGGATTCAAGTGAAGAACACACTGAAGGAAGCTGTATGGAGAGTGAGTTCATTTTCAAATGTGTTTTTAAATAACCAAACAATTGGAATGATAAAGTGAAATATATACGAATAACATCTATTAGTAAATTTTTTTTATAGGAGCAGAGATTTATTTATTTTCTCTTCTTCCACAGCAAAACGAAAAAAATTAGTCTTCTTGGATCAGTTTTTAAAGCAGTTTTAGCCATTATTTTTAGCCATTCCAACAATGGAATGAGTTCCTTTATAAGTCTATTCTCCTTTTGTCATTGGAGGTATTCAAGCAGAGTCTGAATTATCATAATTCCACGTTCACTTAATAAATATTCATAAAGATTTGTTATGTTCGAGGTATTGTGCTCTGACTAGGGAAGAAGCAAAGACAGATCAGATTGAAACCTTCCCAGAGGGTGGAGTTGAGAACTGAATTAAGCACAGAGCGTTCCCAACTTAGGGACATCTGAGTTACACACACCACTAAAAACAGCGAACCTCACATTATGAACATTGTTCAGAGCTCAACAAAGCACAGAACTAGTTCACATGCATGCTGCTGTGTGCGTACCACACTCTGCCCACACGGACGGTGCTGCGGTGCTAAGTGAGAGCCCAGGATGACTGGAAGCAAGAGGAAAAGGTGGCAGTGATGGGCAGGAGACTGCTAGAATATGCAGAGCAGCACCGGCTGTGTGTATGCCTCAGAGCTGTGACGGACTTATTCCATGAGGCAAGACGGTGACTTTTGCAAGATGGTGACTTGCTGTAATCACAATGCCAGGTGGAAAATGACTCGTGTCCTCAGAGATTCACAGGTAAAGTGCACGGGAATGGGTAAGAAGAAGGCCTGACTTCCAACTCACAGGTGCCCTGCTACCCTCCAACACATTCTATATGCAAGCAGCAGGAGGCCAGTTCCTGCCATACTCATCCTCTACCTCCTGAACATGGTGCACAGAGGAAATGAAGAAGTCTTACATCATTTTCCAAGGCCAGACACAGCCTACTTTCTGTCTTCATCTCCATTTACCAACCGTGGTTGTCCTTTTTCTGTCAGTTCACCTGCTGAACGCTGGCTGCATGCCCAGATCTAGGTGTGGTTGGCAATTCTTGCTCCCAGCTCTCAGCTCCCATGCTATGTCCTCCCTGAGACTACCCTGGCCACCCATCCTAACAGCTGACAGCAGTTTCCTTTACTTCCAGTCTCTCAGTGGTTTTTACCATTAGATTTTTCCTCACTGCTACTGAAATCCAGAATTGTGCTTCTCTCTTTGGTGCATTGCTAAATGGCCTGTCCCTTCTCTTTCCCAAGATGCCACAAAGGTAAGAGTAAGGTATCCCATCCTTTAAAGGGTTCACTGTCAGCTGCTGTTGTTTCTCCAGCCTCTGGATTAGAGCAGTGATAGCTGGATCATAGATGTCCAATGGGCACTTTTATAGGCTGAACCAATGAAGAGCTTTCTGTACACACTTAGAGCTTGGACAAAAATCTTTAACTTATTTTAGTTCATATTTTATGACACCCATTCTCAGTCATTCCCTTCAACAAAGCCACCCTATTATCACCCCTAGGATTCTAGTCATTGCTTATGTCTTACTCTACAAATACTCTCCCCAAGCTTCAGGCTACAAGAAAGTTGCACCTATCAGAGTGTATGCACAAGTGTTGGCCAGTTAAAATCTAATGCAGGCCACATAAGTCATTTTCAAGAGGTCACATGAATTAGAATGTATAAAAAGTAGACAAAATTAACTTTAGTCCAATGTAATACGTATTAGGGTAAAGAGGTTTCTCTGACTCACGGCTTTGGAAGCTAAAAGCCCTAGATCAGATAGTCCTGCCTAGTCACTGCTGAGTAGCCCTTGGTTGTGTCATGTGGCTACACTCAGTGAACGCCAAGGGCATAGGGCTGCTTCTCATCTTGAAAGCTAGCTTGGCAAGAACTGAGGCCCCCTGAGAAGTGCTTTAATGTCTTCCAAGGGTGATGCTTCCAATGGCCAATTTACTTCCCATTCTGTCCCACTTTTTCAAGGTTTCGCTGTTTCTAATCAGTACCACACTGAGTATCAAGTATCCTGCACATGAGGACTCCCAAACATACTCAAGCTACAGCTATGTCTAGACCATTACCATTTTAACAAAACTCGAGTCACCCAGGACATAAGAGAACCTGTGTTGTAACATCCTATCACTCAGTGGTGTCCTGAATGTTCTGTCAAAGGAGATTATGGGACCACAGAGGAAAGGGACTGATGATGTATAGTGTGCCTAAGGAGAGTCACCTAGAGAGGAAACAATCTCTCAGCCTTTCACAGAGAGCAAACTGGTCAAGCAATGGCCATGACTCATCCAGATGGCTGACACTGACAACAGTTCTACAAAGCACTGTTCATGGTTTCAAAGTAAATCCTGGGGGGATTTGACTGACCTTGGGAGATACAGAAGTTACATATTTTGCTTTACAAGTCTTGCTTTAACTTGCCCTTAGCCACCCAGCAGAAAAGTTCAAGCACGATGCATAAAAAGTAAAGCTAGAATAGTATGCTGAGCTGTAAAAGGATTAAATCAGCAGCTTCCAACATTGCCAGTTCTGCCAACAACACACTGGGATTATGGAATATTGAACTACATGTACAACTTTCTCTTAATTCAATGAGAAGAAATTTTTGTACCAATAGTGATTAGAAAAAATTATCATGTCTGCATCCTGTGCCCTGAGTAAGTACTACGAGAGCAACAACATGCATTGTATCCATTACTGGGAATGTACTACTAATGTGTTTTGAAATTGTTGTATTGTTATTTCTTATTAACAGTAATAAAAAGAATTTTTAAAACTTGAGTCACCAAGATAGAAATATTCGGCTTAAAAAAAGTAGCAAGTGATCAGTTTTGCATGGTTATGCCTGATAATCTGAACAAGTAATCTGAGGGCAACAATATGCAATATGCAACTGAATTTCTTTCATTCTGTGTATTGAAATTCGGTGTCACTTCTAATGGTTTGTTTTGCGGTCTGGGGTCTTTGGTTTGTTTGTTTTTCAGCTATTTCCTAGTCTCTTAAAAGATGTGGTCTTCATGGTGTGATTAAATCTCAAGAGCAGAGCCCTCCTGAGTGTAATTAGTGATCTTATTAGATAGGGCTGAAGTTCAGGAGCTGCATAAGATCTTTTTGTCTTACCATCCCCTCATCCTGCATCTTCACCAGACATCAGATTTTCTATACTTTGATCATGGACTTGTGGCCTCTAGAACTACAAGAAATGACTTACTTACTTACTTACTTACTTTATTTATTTATTTATTTATTTTTATTTTTTTATTTAGTGTGTGTATCCAGTTCAGCCTTCCCTGGGGACAGGGTTGGTGCACCATGTGATGCCCAGGATTGAACTGTAGTCCCTCTGTTTGTCCAAGCTTGCCTAAGCTGGTGCTTCAGACCACTGAACTATCTTTCCAGCCCCTAACTTTCTATTCTTTATAAATTATTACAGTTTCAGGCATTGGTTGGAATCATCAGGAGGCAAAAATGAAAATTTTAAAAGAATCCAGTTCTACCCTCATACCTCCTTTCAGGAATTCTATGGCGCTCACAGCATCCACAGAAGGAGGTAACAAAAGCCCTAAATAGAAAGGGCTTTGTAGAAACAAAATCCATGCAAGACCATTGGTGGAAGGAAGAGAAGGCATGGAGAGCTCTTAGGAGTCTCACAGCTTAGTGACTTTGCATGGGAACCTAATTCTGACTGCATGGCTATTCTGCTGCTCCTATCTGTGTCATGAGAACCAACCTACTGGGCATGTGCCTCGCACACTGATCTCACTTGGAGAGAATTATTACACTATCTCAATATTTTTTAATGATTAAGGTGTGCAAGCCATAACCTGTCCAGAAAAAAAAAAAAAAAGCACAAAATGTTATCTACTCCTTGAGAAAAAAGATATGTCAGTAAAATTTATCTCTGGCACAAAACCCAGAATAAGAAATATTTACCAAGCAGCAACAGTAGCTGTGGAAAAAACTGGGTCACAAATTATCACTTGGATTAGATGTACTGCTTCACATAATGCTTTGCAAGTTTAACTTTTCTGTGATCCCTGGTAACTTGTCCCACCACCCTACCCCCAGGTGTGCTGAGCAGGCCAAGAGACCCAGCAGGGTGGTCTATGTCTGTAATCCCAGAGCTGGGGATGCTGAAAACGGGGGGATCACTACAAGTCCAATCTGCATAGTGAGATCCTATGCCAAATATATTTTAAAAAGAAAAGAAAAAAGGAGAAAAAAATACCTTTCTGAAAAGCAAAGAAAGTTTTGCTATTTTCCATCTTGTCCCATGACATACCTTTCTTTCTTCCTTTGTGAACTTTTATTTCCTGGATACCTTTAAGGGATCTTCTACCCCATCCTCTCAAGCACACTTCATCAAGTTGGGTCTTAAATAAGTAATGAACATATCAAATCACTCTTGAAATCTCCATTGCCATAAACGGCGTGGGTAGAGGCCTCAGAACAGCACCAGAGAGGATGTGTCTGGCTGTCAACACTCCAGGCACCAAAAGAAACGACTTAAGGGAAGCCTAATGTGCCGGCTGCGGCTGCCTGCTCAGTATTCCACTAATGTTCCCACCATCTTCACAGTTCTGTTAAAGCACACAGGACATGTCTTCTCAGGCTTGTCCCTTGCTTTGTATTGCTTTATCTGTCTTCCAAATACACAGATGTCTGCAGCTACATATATATAAAAAAAAAAAGCAGGATATTTTAGAGGAGGAAAACGTGGACTCAATCTCAACTCCACAAGAATATTGATGAGACTCTTCTGGTCACATCACAAACACTAAAAGGCTTTTTCCTCAGTCCTCACTAGAGAGACAATTCAAAACATAATCCTTAATTTTTTTGGAAACAAGCATGTTATAAATTATAAATGAATTAAAAATAAATAGCTCCCTGACAAACAAGCTGTACTTTTAGAAATTGTAAAATGAACTTCTAAATGACCTACATAGCCTTGGCTGCTTGCTAAGGCAACAGAAAATGCAAAGGACTTGTCTGTATTCTGGACAATCTTTGGTTCTATGCAGAAAAACATCCATGAAGTGATGGAGATATTCTGGATCCATTTAGATGTAACACCTTTAGTACCTGTGGCTACAACCGACCATCCTAGATTGACTAGAACTCTCTGTATAGCACCAGTTTGCTTTGCAGAACTCCTGTGGTCTCAGTGAATCTGTCAAAGGTTCTGTGTTGAAACCTGAAATCTCCAACCTAGCAGTGCACATGGTCTCAGTTAGATTGCAAGGTAGAGTTTTCATGGACGTCATACTATCACTGTCCTGGAAATGGTTTGAATTGAAGGCATCTGACCTCCTCTCTTTCTTACACAGCCCCCCAGCAATTCCATTTTCCTTCCTGCACCAATGCAGCATGAGGTCCTCATTAGCTTCCAGAACTTAAAATCAAAGTAAACTTTTCTTTGTAAATTGCTTAGTCTCAGGAATTGTGTTACAGCAACAGAAAATGAACTGAGGCAACAACCTCAGTATTTCTCAAACTGCTGATCACAGCATTTACTTTGGCTTTTTTGAAGGTTATATTTTATGAGTGTGGACTGACATGTGGATCTATGTTTTCAACAGAAATGAATTCAAAATGTTTAGAAAATACTTTCCACCAGGTTGCTTGAGGCAGCCCCACTTCACTGTGCAGGAACCGATAATTTCCTAATGTTATTTTGTTTCCTGTAATTCTTTCATTAAACAAAGAAAAAGAGGCTCTTTGACTTTCATAAATATTCCAGCCCGTGTGGCAATAAGATCTCCAAATATAAAAGTCTTTGCTGTAAATTACTTGTAGCTTGGCTTATGAAATGGACACCACAACCCCGGCTAACTGACCTATGTACACAGTGAAAGTGGATCGCAACACCGCAGCCTAGACGTGGCTTTCCGAGATCGTCATTCACAAGGCTTTATAGGAACAAGCCCCTCTCTTCTACTTTCACATGCAAGCGGCTTGCATTTCTAATATAAACCTGAACAATAACTAAAAAGCAGGCATTCCTACATGTACACAGCCTCCACGTATCAGAGGAAATGAAAATACAAGACCTCTTCCTGGAGTCTCTTCTCCGTCTCCTTCCCTGTAACATCCTCTGACACAGCAAAATAGGTCTACCTTCTTCTATACCATCCTCTAGCTTGGCATCTAGTCCTCCTCAGAAGATCCTCGAGTATTCTTCAGTCTCCTGTGCTCCCTAAGCTTCCTTCCCCTATTTACAAAGCCTGTTCTCAGACAGGCTTAGCTCTCTGAGCCTCTGGACATAACATCCTTGGACAATGTTGTTTTGTTCCTCTGCGACACTGGCCTTAACCCATGTTCTTCACCACAGTCAAGCGACTTGTAACAAGGATCGCCAGCAGTAGATAAGCACCAAATCTTATCAGGGAAATATTATCGTGCTCCGTCTTTTAAATCATAATATCTTACCTTGATTTTTCCACAACGATGCTATTACCTTGATTTTCCACATGGGGAAATGAACACAGCAAGACTGAGTGGCCAATCGCTTTCAAATCAGTGTCAAGCCTAGAGTGATGTTCGCACACTTCCAACTTCATTGTGATCTCCCGTCAGCCCATAGGCCTGTCCTTATAATATTATTTCATTCAAGAATTATTTACTCTTTATTCCAGATTGTTAATAAAGACATTTAACAAAAGCAGACCTCACATTGACCCTATAGTCAACACATTGCCTGGAGTCATTGAGATCTGTCCTCTGGCCAGTTCTCAGTCTATGTGACAGAGCACACAGCAAAGCCAATGCTAATTAGATTGCCAAATAAGATTTATTGAGAAACTGCATCAAATGGATTACAAAAAATATAAATATACGTGTGTTAAGGTACATTCATTGTGCTCACTGCATTTTTAATTCTATTGAAAAAGCTATCAAGACTGTCTGGCACTATTTGTCTTTATAAATATATTCTTTTATAGCAGAGCTCTCTGGGCTTTTTGATTCCATTATCCTCTTACAGTTTCAATCTTAACAGTGGTTCTGTTTTTTTTTTTTTTTTAAAGGAATGATTTCACAATAGGAATTCAAAAGCAGGTTTTTCTTTTTTTATTCTCAGATTATTATCAAAAACATTAACAATCAACCTCATTGAAGAATATTGAGCTAAAGAGAATGGTGGGCATCTTATTGAGTATGCTGGCATCAGAATGAGATGTCTGATGCCTGACTTCCATTTCTACTTCTAGCAGTAAACAGCTTGGTTTGCAGCCAGGACTTTACTCCCTGAAACAAGGCTCAGGCCTCTACTTGAAAGTACGTCCTCCGGATCAGAGGCTCCTAGTCACATAGCCAATCTTCAGATTTGTTTGTGTCTGGATTCCACTGCATTATGCTTATTTGTTTATTTTCTTGTCCTGGAATTTGTTGAGACAAACTGCCCAAGCACTTTGTTGATACACTGCAAAGCCACACCTATGGAATTTTCTACCTGTTTCAACCCAGTTTTATACAGCAGAACTTGTCTATCTTTTAGAGGAAATTTGCAGTATTGTGAAAGGGAAGGAAATTCCATTTAAGCTAAAGTCAAAGTGGTCTCTTGATGACTGCCCCAAAGCATGTTTTTATATGAATGGAAATTGGATCAGTTAGGAATTAAATTAACAACCACCATATTTCCTTAACCATAATTGCATATCGTTATGTCCAAGATATTCACAGCTGAGGACTTTACCACTGACTTGCTTAAAAAAAAAAAAAAATACTGTTTGCATACAGTTTCTGGCATGCATTTTTAAAACTCCCCTTTTTGGTGGGCTTTCTTTCTTTCTTTTCTTTTTTTCTATAGATCTGAGCCATTTTACTAGGGACATGACGTACTATACATATGCTCCATGTAGTGCAAGCCTTAAAACCACACAGTGTTCATTCACTACAAAGCCATTCTTTTTTTTTTTTTTTTTTTTTTTTTTGGCTTTTTGAGACAGGGTCTTGCTATGCAGTTCAGGCTGGCCTAGAGCTCATTTTTGTAGCTGAGGCTAATCTCGAACTCGCACTGATCCTCCTGCCTCAGCCTCCCAAATGCTAGGATTACGGGCATGCCCCACCACGCCCAGCTTACAAAGCCATTCTTGGAAAAGGATATTTGATTAAAAATTTGAGTATCACATAGAGATTTCTCTGTTAATCATGGCACCATTCATTATTGCATACATGACATTTTCAATATTTTATACACTAATACATGTATAATATATATATTGATTTTTATTACTTTTATTTTAAAGACTAAAAATAGCAGAAACAAAGATAGAAAAAACAGTAACAAGTAAAAGTACATATAGTACAGAATTTCAAAACCAGAAAAATTTAAAAATGGTTATATCACATATTTTCATCACTGGATCAGTTTAGATTAATAGATATAGGTATATAAGATAGATCAAGCAATTGAACATTAACACTTTCAATAAATATTGATTTTTTTTAACAATTGACACTCTGCATATTGTCCTCACAATAGTAATACAGAGCACAAGATGTGGGCATGACACACCTTCCAATTGATACTGGTAAGGAAAGAAAAAAAAATTCTTCTCTTTGAACTAAGAGGAAGTAGATGCATACACAATCCAATGTTCCACAATTGCAGTGGGCCACCAGTGAAACTGGCAATGTTGGAGGCTATTAATCCAAGCCTCCTACAGCTCATCACACCAATCTAGCTCTGCGTTTCATGCCTCGTAATTAAGCTTTTCCTCTGGGTGATCAAGGGCAAGATAAAGCAAGGCCTATATAACAAAACAATCATCTTTTGTGTCTTCCAAGGTCAAACCCCCTCAGGATTAACTTTGGAACCATGTTCAGTGCTTTGCAGAACTGTTGTTAGTGTTAGCCTTCTGGTCGAGTCACAGCCATTGCTTGACCAGTTTGCTTTCTGTGAAAGCCTGAGAGAATGTTTTTCTCTGGGTGACTCTCCTTAGACACACTATAATTCATTTATCCCTTTCCTCTGAGGTCCCATAATCTCCTTGGCCAGAAAATTTGGGACACCTCTGAGTTATAGGATATTACAGTACAGGTTCTCTTGTGTCCTGAGTCCTTACTGACCTTGAAGGGCTAGGGCCAAAATATTTTGAAAGGTTTGAAAAATCTACTTAGGTTGAGAAAGAACTGCATTTTTAGTATTGGGAAAGGAGGACCTACATAAACTTGATGGGATCCCACAATTTCAACTTACACATTTGAGAATAGAAAGATGATAGATAGGTAGACAGACAGACATACATACATAGATAGATAGATAGATAGATAGATAGATAGATAGATAGATAGATAGATAGATAGACAGAGGCACACATCTATCTGTGTGGATCATTTTACACGTAAAATACTATGACTTTGTTTCTTAAGATGTACATGATAATTAAAAAGGTGATAATAATTATAGTGTATATTTAGTAATATCAATTAGTATTAAATTTTATTTACTTGCAAGGCAAATAATAAATAAATGTTCAGATTTAGAGCTTCTCATGGAGTTCTGCTCCACCAGTTCAGTTTGCTTTTTTTTTTTTTTTTTTTTTTTTTTTTTCCC
>PVJA010039677.1:0-18996 GCA_004027025.1 Myocastor coypus | reverse complement strand
AAAAAAAAAAAAAAAAAAAAAAAAAAATTCCTGCAATGAATGTGATCATTATGTGTATCAGAAGATACCAGTAACATTAGTTCTTTAAAAAATATGAAGTCTTACAGCACACTGACTATATAAGCAAAACCCTCTCACAATGGAATCTGAATGGCAGTTAGTCTTATCACTATAATTTTGTTAAACACTGTATCTGGTACTATGGAGTAAAAACTCCACCCCTTGCATCTAACACACACTGCCCACCAAATCTATCAGCCTGTCATTCTAAAAAAATACTTGTCCTAGAAAGCCTAACAACACTAATGTGACCATGGGGTTTTTAAAAGATGTTTGTCATTTTCAACTGCAAAAGTAACCAAACCACAAAACCATTTTCAACAAAATGTGTGTTTCTAATTATTAGTGAGAAGATTTATATTCCTGAAAGAACGAAAAAAAAAGCTCAAAACAATGTGTTGGAAGAGCAGAAGTTCACTGCTGCAAGTCAGTAAGAATTTGTAAAGGCAAAAGAATTCTGATAAGACATAACTAGTTAGCTAGCAGTATAAATTCAGGACCCTGCTGTACAAATACTGGTATAATGAATGGCCACTTTGAAGTACAGAGAGGGAGCATTCCAGAAGAGGGCAAGGGGACACATTATGAACTCACTGCTCAATATCCCATGATTACAAATCTGTTAGTCTACAGCAGCGATGGCCAACCTTTCAGGGCTTTCAATGGTAACAAAGAGCTTGCTGCTGCCTGACTGCTGTAGGTTCACCACCACTGGCCTAAAGACTACCTATTATAGGTACTACCTATCATGAGTAATCAGTGCAAATTCCTAAAAAGAGGAATAATAATTCAAATTCCTTCAACAAGTATTCACAAAATACAGTATCCAAACTTTTTTTTTTTTTTTTAATCTCTCAGTAGATTGTACAAAAGGCTAAAATGTCACACTGGATGTAATTCTTTCCAACCTGGTTGTCTCTGTTCCCTTGTAAGAAGGAGGGGAAGCCCCAACACCCCAAGACCCACCTTGATCTTCTGTGGGGCCACTTAACTTTGTGTCACATTTAAGACTCACAGGAGCCCACACCCGGGGCCCGGGTCCACAGATCTCTTCCCCTCCTCCATTACAACAGCTAAAGCCAAGATCCATTTCCCAGCTCAGGCTTTCCACCCAACCCCTCCTCCACACACAAAGACTCAGGATGGGCCTTAAAGAGTTCTTTTGTTTAGAGAGGGTCATTTCCTGCCATTAGCTCACACCCACAGACTCTCACCCATTTTTCAAGCAGAGGCATTGATTTGCTTATAGAAAACAATTTCAGGTAGGAAAATCAGCCTGAAAGAATGAAAGAGAATCAGCATTAAGAAATCTTTTCCATATAGGAAAAAGCTTCCAGAGTCCACTGCTTCCCTTTTTTTTATTTGGTAACAATCAATAATATAACAAATGAAATAGAAGTGAGAGCTAAAAGGATTTGCACTTTAAAGGCTTAAAGCTATTCCCCAAAACACAGCCCACCCAGAGGTACAGTGTATCATGGCATTTTGTATTGCAAGTGGGAAATGCAAAGCACAAAGATAGGAATTAGATTCTTTGTAGATCGAACCACAAGCGAGGCAAGAGCCACATCCTCCCAAGCTTTTTATTTTGAGACAAGATACTTAACTCCTCCAGTTAGGCTAGAACTTGTGATCCTCCTGTTTCTGCCTCAACTAGCTGGAGTTACAGACATGTGCCAACACACCTGGTAACATTTTTTTCCCTTTCCTTTGGTGGTGCTAGTCCTTTCCATGCTAGACAAGTGGTACACTGGTAACCTACAGCCCAGCAGGAGACATGATGCTTTTAATACGCAGCATGCATTGTTCACCCAACCCATACCTGTGAGAAAAAGACTTAATGCCTTGTCAAAACAAGCAGGTTAAGTGCCTTGTCCTAGGTCCCCAGGAAAACAGAATAGTGAGGTAATAAAACAACTAGAGTACAGTGTAATTGATTAAGAAATGCCTTTTATAAGAGTTTTATGAACCATTGGTTCTAAGATGATTGACAAGGAATGGTAAGGAAGTTAGCATGCCAAGGTCTAATATGGAAATAAATGCAATAAATGAAGATAATCCTGTGCCCTGCAATTTCATTAGTGTAACAGTCTGTTCGGTTACTGTCAGTCTGGCACCCTCACTAAAGATTTACATTTTACACTTCAAGTCTGTAAGGCTGACAAGGACTAGGCAAGAGGCAGCTCCACAAGGGTTCCCTGAGCACAGAGCAGAGGCTGCTTCACAGCTACACACACAGGTACTTGAACTCTACATCTGTCTGTTCTAAGCCAGCATTATCCTAAGTTACTTATCTTCTACTTTATAGGCAAAAGGGAATAAAACATACTTGGTATGAGGCTAAACTGAACCAAAGGACCAGACATGGCACATCTATCTCCAAATCAATTCTACCTGGTTATTATCATGAACCCCAACAAACCAAAAGACACATCTGTACGCAAGCATTGGATTCACCTTGCCCTACTTTTACTGAAGTTCATTCAATCTGCACCAGACCTATGTTTCTCTGGTTTTGTGGAACACATAGTAGCTACCACTTTTGGTAAAAGGGAAGAATTCCTTTATGCATAAAACTTTACTACCTACCCCACACACAAGGCATCTATCACCTACCATTCAAACAAATTCTTGACTCATATGATGCTAACTATGCTTTCTAATGCAGTAAAGTAGGAATCAGAATCCAGAATTGATCTTCTTGAAGGCAGAAATCACTAAAATTTAAGCTGAAAACTGCTGGACAGTTTTGTGTCAATGTGGTGTGTTATGCAAGCTTGAGCCTTTCACAGGCAGGTTTGTTTTCATTTCACAAGTAACAAATTTACTGGGCAGTTTCTGGACATTGTTCTGGGCAGCAGGGTTTTTGTTCGTTTGTGTCAGCGGTAGGGTTTTTTAAAGTAAGAGAGAACATCTGTGCTGCCAGGGAATTACATTCCTGTGGTACTTGATAAGTTAAATAAGCACACAAGACATCAAGAGGTAAGGGTACTATACCTAGAAAATAAAGGGATGTGGCAGTGGTTGGGAATGTGGAACTACTTTAACTAGGAGGTCAAAGGTCTCTCTGGGATAATGCTTGAACTGAGATGCAGGTTGAAAGACAAGGATGAAGCTGCCCTATATGTAAAATACTCTGGACTTTCCAGGCATACAGAATGGGAAGCACAAAGGACCTGGGGCAGGAACAGGTTAGGCCAAGTTACAGATAACTAAATAAGGCCACAGCAGCATAATGAATGAGGCTGTGATTTCAGCTAAGGAGATCAGAGATCCAGCAAAGCCCAGGTCACATGGACCACGTGGGCCACTGGAAAATTTAAGCTCCTATCCCCCAGCTGTAAAACTCCAAATTACTTAATCTCTCAGAGCCTCAGTTTTCTTATCCCTAAACATGGGATAATAATGCTTCATTAAGTTTGTTAAAGGGTAACATTAACAGGTTAGGGCTGTAAGAGTATTTCTCTTTTATGTGCCAAGCCTTGAGTTTAATCCCCAGCACAGCAAAAAAAAAAAAAAAAAAAGAAAAACAGAAGCATTCTAGCTCCATAAAAGCTGAATTAACATGCAAAAAAGGTACTGCTCCTTATGTTTGATTGGATTTTAATACGCACCTAACTTTCAGTTCTCCCTCTAATAATCTCACATATATTAGGACTAAGGGAAATTTTGTGAGTTCGAACTCCAGTCCCCCCCCTCAAATAAAGTAAATTTTTGTAACACTGCCCACTTTAGCTCTAGCAGTCCTTTTGCTTTCTCCTTGGAAAATGTCTAAGGTCTTAAAAAAGAAACTGAGCTTAGAAAAGTGGAGAGGAGAGAAAGCAAAGTAAGAACAAAAGATTTATTTTTTTGGTCCCAAGTCACCCCGAATCCTGGGGTCCGCACTGTGCGGAAGTCCATGTCCTCTCTCCCCCTCCCGGAACACATCCTGCCTGGCTGGAGGAATACTGTTATTTGAAAACAGATGCCTAGGGAAACTCACACATTCTAAGTCCTGTAAATCACACATGCTGGGTAAAGCAATTACACTTCTGTAGCACTTCCCCTCAGAGCACAAAGGAAACTCTGCTACTTCTGTAATAAGATAGCACTTTCTGTGTGCTCTTTCTCCCACAGGGCCTCAATCATCCATCCTGCAAGTGGGCAACGCGGAATTTTCACAAAGCAGGATCCCGCCGATTCAAGAGAAAAGGTTTTTGCGATCTTTACAGTTTCTCTCAGAATAACGCTGGCCAGGTACCAGCTGATGATAAGCCTAGTGACATAAAATAATTTACAATAATCAGAGCAACCATTGGTAAAATTCAACTCATCAGAAGCAGGATTAATTAGAAGTTGACCTCTAACTTACTGACTCTCATGGGTTGGTAGGATGTATCTCAATTTTGGGATTTAAATCTCATACTTTTGCAAAATCCCAGATACTCACAGGACTGGACTAAGCTGGCTAAGCACTCCTGTTGTCTTTGAAATTTGTGTAACAATACTGTACTACAGCTTGGAATTTCAGTCTATCTTCCTAGTGTGATTGGCATTTATTACTGCCTTTTCTTTTTCCTCTTTAGCATTCTACATAATATGCATTATAAAGGTGGCGGCCAGGTTAAAACCTACTAGAAATTCTGAGAGGAAGTTGTTTTCTTTTTTAAGTTCCTGGACTACTTTTCTTACAGCTGAGATACAGCTGGGCTCCAAAAAGGCACCAAGCCTTTGGTAAGGGATAAATCAAATACAATAAAAATATGGCCCACAGCATAGATGGTTTGAGGCTGCTGCTCAAATGTACACCCACCCACCCCATAAAAAAAAAGACAAAAAAGGACAACACAACTGGAAGAAATGTAGTTTTATAAAAGCATTTAAGTTTCTCTCTGCTCCATGCTAGTTTGGTCTTCTCCACATAAAAGGCTGGGAAAAGAAACGTTGAGGTGGAAAGCTGAAAATTAATGACAGATTTAAAGAGCAACACATTCCCAAAACTTTGAAAGCGAAAAAGCACATATTCCTAGATTTTTCTAAATTCCCCTCACAAGGCTTTTGAATAGATAAATACACCAAACAGATTATAACTAGACAGGGTATATGATACAGCCTTACTTTCCTAAAAAGTACTTTTTAAAAATTACTCCAATTTTCCCTAAGAATTTGTGATTTTTTCTTTCTTTCTCCCAAACACTTTCATTTGGCTTCAAATCTTAGGTAAATTTCCTGTCTCCTTGTTTGCTTATCTTTATAAGGTTTCCTAAAAATAAGAATTAAACTTTCCAACAGTCATGCACATGACCATGTTCCCAATTACCAAGCTATATTCATGAGCTGCTATGAAAATCAAGATTTCAAGATCAAGATGAGATTGGAACCCCAAATTCAACACTGTCACCTCCTATCTACATTTCCTTCCCTCTTATTTATTTGTGTGTGTGTGTGTGTGTGTGTGTGTGTGTGTGTGTGTAACCAGGGATTGAACTCAGGCTCTTGCATTTGCCAGGCAAGTGCTTATTCTACTAGGCATCTCCCCAAGTCCCTCCTTCCCCTTTCAACCTCTTTATTTTCTATTTCCACAAGTACAACAACCACCACTTATTGAGCAGTCCCAAGGAAAAACCTCGAGGTTTCCAGGATGACCCCAGACTCCTTTTGTGCATTTCCACAGGCAAGAAGACCCCAATTCCCGCATCTGCCTCAGTCCCCAGCACCTCACCCTGAGATTTGCACTGTGGCTGCCCTAACCATTCCTGCCAACCCTCCCAAATCCAGCTGTGTGTCCTCCCCCAGCTGACCACCCAAGGATGATGCTTCCTTTTGCCACACATCCACCGCAACTCTCAATCACGTCTGAGCCCCCTTCCTAGGGCAGAGACAAGCTGCTCACTTAGTCCACCCGTGGCCAGTTTCTTTCCTTGCTCAGTTATCCCCAAAAGGTCTTGTTTCTCCTGTGTGTTCACACAAAGCCAAGTCCTCACTCAGAACAACTTTTCCCCACTACTTCAACCTTTCAGCATCCATCAGTCTTGATTCACATCCAGCTGCAATGGTATTTCTTTACTTTCTTTGACATAGCTCTATCACCCTTGCCTTGTTCCCTGATCCAACGACTCCATTAACCTTGTTTAGCTTGTTCCCAGGTCAAACAACTACATCAACCTTCACACAAACAATACTCAGGAAAAGAGTCTGTGATAATCTTTCTTGAGCAGACAAGTAAAAATATTTGAGAATTTCATAAGCTAAATGATTTCAGTACTTCTTTTTCCTGCCAGCAAAACAGAAAAACTGGGAGATTTTATTTTTTTAAATATGTACATATGTATGTATGTATGCAGCATGTATGTATGTACTGGTACAAGCCTCACTATACAGCTCAGACTCCTGGTGATCCTCCTATCTCAGGCAACCCAGCACTGGGATTACAGGCTTGCACCAATATGCTCAGTTTCAGTGGCTGGCACATTGCACTCAAGGTTTCTAGGCCAGCACTGCATGTGGTACTGGGGATCAAACTCGGGTCCTTGTGCTTGCCAGTCAGGTGATTAGAGACTACCCACTTCTAGACAAAATTATTGTGACAAACTAAACAAATGTTCCCTTACATATGTTTCAATAGTTGTTCCTCTTGTTCTCCCTCCCTCCCCCCAAACACACACATACACACACACACACACACACACACTAATGTTTGAAATATTCTGGTGCACATTAAAAATAGGGATATCAGTATAGGAAATTAGGCCCAAGCTGTCCCCATAAATACGCTCACATCTACAGGGTCAAAGCACTGACATCCTCGGGTCATCACAGCATCCATTTAAATACCTGGACCTTGGTGGCCTCCAGCCCACTGAGCTATGCAGCCACCTTTGCTCTGGGTTCATTCTCCTCATTCCTTCCTAAATTTTTTTCTTTGACCAAAGCAAGCACTGTTAAGAGGAACATTTGCATTCCCTTTCCCCTACCCCCAGGCAGACACTAAGGTGCCAAATGAAACTGAACACAAACATTCCAAAGTGGCTGTCACACAGAGCAGTCTTGTTTGGGAACACGGGGAGCTCTAGGCTCTTCTGCCTCCCCAAGGCTTCCGGAAGCCCATGAGCCACAGGATCAAATGGAGCTCCACAGCAGAAACCAAATTGTAAGTAATCGTGAGAATGCAATGGTCCCCAGGATGACAGGTCCCATGCTGACAGTTGCTATCTGATGGGGCAGGCACACTCTCCTGTGCCCTCAAGTGGAGGTTACTGATGACAGATGGAAGATTATTTCCCAGTGGTCCAGTTTATGACTTCCCTAAATCCCCATGGGTAAGGGACTTTCAGTATTAAACAAATGACTGTTTCTTTTTTTTTTTAATTTTATTTATTATTTTTATTCTTGTTTCAGAACCTTTGTTTGTTTATTCACTCATTTTTTATGGCCGGCTCAGCCTGCCCCGAGGGCAGGGCTGGTGCAGCATGTGGTGCCAGGGTCGAACTGGGTCCCTGAAGCTGCCCAAGCTTCCCAAGCAGGTGCTTTAGACCACTGAGCCATTCCGCCGGGCCCCCAAATGACTGTTTCTTAACAGCTTACAAACTCATAATCATCAACTTTACTAGTAAGGATATTCCAGATAGATAAATTGACTGACTGATTTACATATTATACATTTTTTATTGTGCATCTGTACAAATTCAGCGTTTGTATATGAGAGGGATCGGGCATTGAGACAGGTCAGTGGTCTGAAGTGCCCACACCTAGGAAAGTTTAGGCAACTGCAGGGACCGCAGCTCGATCCCTGGCACCACATGCTGCGCCAGCCCCACCACTAGGGCAGGCTCAGTTGCCGTAACTCAAATAAATGAGATTTTTAAAAAATAAAATAAATATCAGCGTATATGCGAGGGATCACCAGCCACTGAGGTACTGGGGAGCTCTGAGCATTGCAAATATTGTAAGATGGCACAGATTTTTTTTTTTAAAGTTTATCGAAGAAGATGATGATTAAGCATTAAACGGAGATAACTCCTGCAGGGGCCAGGGAGATAGCTCAATAGAGTAAGGCAGGTGTAAGTTCAATCCCTCGTACTGGAAAAAAAAAAAATTAACTCCTGGAAGTTTGAGGAAAAAAGTCATTTTTATGGGCTAGAACACCCAGGTGAATATTGTTGCAAAAATGTAGGCTAAAAACAAGACTCCTGGCTTGAAAAGAACTAAGGCCAAATCAAGAGAAGAGAAAAGTAGAGGAAGAAAACAATTCAAAGACTGGATGGAAGTGGATAAGGGCTATCTCGAGTGTCAAGCATGGACTTTATTTTTTGGAGATGGGGAATGATTTGGGATATAAAAAACTCCATCCTATGATATAAAGACAGGCTGAGGAAGTAAGTATATGAGGACAGAGAAAACAGCTAAACAGCACTAACATGATACAGCAAAAAGCACTAAGTGAAACCAATGTCATGAAGACAGACTATGAGCAACAGAACAGGTCTGATTCCTGCCACCAGGCTTGAGAGAAAAAACAAATGTGACCAACCCGATGGTCTGACATCTACACCCATCATAAAGAAATTTCATAAGGTTTTGAAAATAAAAATGCATTTCGGGGCCCGGCGGGATGGCTCAGTGGTCTGAAGCGCCTGCTTGGGGAAGCTTGGGAGGCTTCAGGGACCGCGGTTCAATCCCTGGCACCACATGCTGCGCCAGCCCTGCCCCTGGGGTGGGCTGAGCCGGCCACGAAAATGAGTGAATAAACAAACAAAGGTTCTGAAACAATAAATAAATAAATAAAATTTTTAAAAAATTACATTTCATTATTTGTTCACATGCTCATTTTAGAAAACAAATATATCAGAAAGTAGTATGTATAACTCACTAATCACATACATTTTACACATTTTTTTTTTTTTTTTTTGTGGGACCAGGGTTCGAACTCACGACCTTGCACTTGCCCAGCAGGCACTTGTGCCTCGGAGCTATCTCCCCAGCCCATTTTACACATATTTAAGAAGTGGCATCATAACAAACCTTAAAATCTGCTCTTTCTAGTTACTGCTATAATTTGAGATTATGCTGATAGGATAGTCTTCAGAACATCGAGAGCCATGAGGAAAGAGGCAAGAAGAGATTCTTAGCTGGCTGTGGGTGCACACCTGTAATTCCAGCACTCTAAGAGCCTGATGCAGGAGGACTGCGAATTCTAATACAGCCTAAGCAATTTAGTGAAACTTTGCTTCTAAATAAAAGATTAAAAAGGGGCTGAGGATATAGGATATAGCTCCACAAGAAGGCCCAGGGTTCAAAGAAAAAAGAAATGATTCTTCCTTACTACTTTACAAGAGGCCCATGCAAAACTTTGATTTCAGATTTCTGGTCTCTACAAATGTTAGGGAATAAGTTTCTGATATATGTATATACTTATGTAGATAAGATATAATCTATATATAGACATGTAATGTTGCATACATATAAAATATATTTTTCTCTTTACAAGCATAGATGTTAAAGGCTATATATCTCCTTCCTCGAATTACATGATTTGCCTCAAAATTTCCCTGTCAGACAGTCTTTGTGAATTTTCACTATCATAAATAACTATAATAATCATTCCTATAAATAAATCAATCCTCATTATGCCCTATTTCCTTAAATTCTTAATAATAAAAGTACTAAGCTAAAGTGCTAGAACATTTTGATGCGTAATCCCAGTCTTTTGGAAATGCGACACTGATTTGCATCACTACTGGCCTATATCACAAGTTCCTAATTCACTGCCCATGGCCACCTTTCAACATTTTTTACTCTCAAAGCAAAATTTAATAGGAGCCTCCAAACATAAAATAAAACATATAAAAATATAAAAATGTTTCAAAAAAAAAACCTCTACCTCATGCAAACCAAAAAATAAGTAAGTAAATAAACGCCACTGAAAACAAAAAGCAAGGTATAACTGTATAAAGGTTTATCATGGAAATTATACAACTGCCTTTCCAATCATAGCCCAAATACAAGCTATATTGGCAGGGGTCTTGCCACACCATTGCGCTATGAGGTCACTACATTTCCATGCAAATTGCTGTCACCAAACCCTATTCTGTGACTGAAATACAAGTTTACTATATTAGATTTGCTTCAGAATAACAGACTCCAAATTTGGTTACACTGTTTTTAAAAATCCAGTTTGTATCATCCCAAAATAATCACGTAGATTAATCCTAATGCTCAATGAAAACCTGAAGTTTCACTGCCATTACCCTTTCTCTGCCAATTATAAAAAAATTTTCCTTTGCAACCCCAATTATTTTTTGGCAAAATTACTAAGTACTTACAAAGAAGGAAGGTGAGATAAAGATTTGTACTAACCTCTGAAGATGTATCTGACTTAATGTGATTTCTGCCCAACATCTGCCAAACATCTTTTCAATCAATTCTCCAACAGTGCCAAGATTTTCACTTTCCTAATGTAATTTGTCCTTCAACTGCTTTGACTGAATTTACACTTCAAATAAATCTGCCTTAACATAACAAAATACCTGGTAGAAGCCGGGCGTGGTAGCTCACGCCTGTAATCCCAGCACTTGGGAGGCTGAGGCAGGAGGATTGCTGCGAGTTCGAGACCAGCCTGGGCTACAAAAGTGAGCTCAAAGCCAGCCTGAACTGCAGTGAGACCCTGTCTCAAAAAGCCAAAAAAAAAAAAAAAAAAAAACCTGGTAGAAGTGGTTTGTGATCAGCCTCTGCAGCACCCAATGGCATAAGTAAAAGACAACTCAAAATAAAACCAAGCTACATATTTATCTGATTTCTAAAAAAGAAATTTCTACTTTGAAAATTCAATGATGAACAAATAATTTGCCTACAAGGCAAAATAAGGTCCTGATACATCTAAACATTAAAACAGGAATGATAAAGACAAATATTACAGTTTTCTTAGTTGTGTATTTGTTAATGCTAATGAAGTCTAGTCATACAATTACATACAAATTCCAGGAATTATTTTAATTGTAAAATGATACAAGAAATGATCACACACATAAACATCATAAATTTCATATCCCAGGAAGATTTTGATAACTACTTTTTTCTTTACAGAATGAAAATCAGGTGTATTATCCCTTTCACAGCATTGCCTCACCAAATCCTAAATTAATCTCCTCAAAGTTTTAAGTGCTAGTACAAGTAGAATTATGTGTTTGGCACAAGTTTTCAAAAACCGCCAAACCTGCAAAAAGGCTCTTGAATCCTGGACTATCCATTCTGGACCAATGGAGCCAAATAAGCATTTCAACCCATCAAAACTGCAGTACAAGCAATCAGATTCTCAAATGATGTTAAACTATACTAGATTACAAGAGAAATCTGTCCCTCTGCCCCCAAAAAATCCTGGATTCACCAATGTGTTAGAAAGCCTAACTCACCCTAGTGACCTGTGAAATAAACATTTTCGTTCGATTATAATTAGATTCATTTTTTAACATCAATCTTATGGCCACCAGAAATATAATCAAACACATTTTTCTCTCTATGAATGTACACGTTATATGTATGTTCTGTTTACTGGAAGCCACTGCCAAGGCTTTTAAATGTGTGTGAGAACAAACTGTTGACCCACTGGGTGGGCAGGTGAAGGGTCCAGTGTTGTGGTTTTATATAATGCTGAGCACATTAAGGGACTCACCAAATACCGTATTTACTTTACTTGTGGCTTTCAGAGTTAGGGGGAAAAAAGCCTAGGAGTTTTTCAAAAACATCATGTAAATGGGGGAAGGATGTGTGTGTATGTGCGTGTACGCGTGTGTGCGTGCACAAAATTACCTAGATTACCCAAGCCAACATTTCTTCCCTGGATTTCTAACATTATAAAACTCACATCATCTACTTTGTACACTGTATCCTGCCTACAACTTGAATGCTATTTTCCTGTCTTACATTGTAAAAACGTGTTTTGTTTAAAAAAAAATTACTGATACCTAGACACTCCCATACATACAAGAACTTTGTCAGGCGAGGACAACTGTGAGGCTCTGACTGTACTTGGGATAGCGCATCATCCCGGGAAACAGTTCAGCGGAGATAGGTCAGGAGAGCTGACTGTCCTCTAAGCAACTTTACCTTAAGTAGCCAAGGTTTGAGGGACACACAAACGTACCCATTTTCTAGTTATAAAAAGCATTTAAGACATAAAATAGGTAACTTTGGTGTCTGTGGCCAGCTAAAGTTGGGTGACAGAAAAAACTGTTTCACACAAAACATTCTTTTATCTTTCAAAGTAAACAGATTGTCAATCTGACAGAAAAGGGTTTCTGAAGCAATGATTATCTTGCTGTGTTAAATGAATTAAACACATAGCAATTTCGAAAAAACAAACTATCATTTAAAAAATGCTAAGTGATGAGGCAAAGCAGCCAATAAGTTTCCAACAAAATGTGGAACTTGCAATTCGTTTCCATCTTCTAAAAAAATGTGGTATTTCTACACTTGAAGTTACAAAATAACAAACTTGTAAATCAAATTTTTCTCAAGATAATATTTAATAGGGAATTTCCTCAAGTAAGAAGGCAATTACCGGCTTAAATACAATTCACCTAGGTTGTATTGTTATACAATGTTGAGTGAAGTCTTATATTCTGTATTGTCTTGCATGCCTTCAGGTCCCTCCAGTATCTTCCCAATTTAAACAGTTGCCATTTCACAAATGGGTACCAGGTAAAGTATTTGTGAAATTTCTCCAAAATGTTTGATTTCACTCTCAGAATTCAAGTGTGTACACAACACCTCTACAATAATCCCGTCACCCTAAACAGCTTTAGAATCAGTTTACGCATTCACCCGTTTAAACAGGATGCAACCATTGCAGGAACTTTAGATTATACTGAGATGTACACTTTCTGCATCCGCACACGCTTTAAAATTCCTCGTAGGATGTTTATACCACAATTATCTGGCGGTCTCAAAAAGTAGGAAAACAGACGGCTTCCTGAACTCTAGACAATGTACCTGCAGGAAGAGCCGTTGGACAGGCTACCACGAATATCCCAGCTGCAAAATTCTAAAGGGTCTTTGCCTGAGCCCCTCGCCCTGTGTCCATGTCCATGCTTTTTCTACATTTTGTGTCTACCTAAGCAAATCTCGACAGGCTCAATATTGGTTGTTTTCTGTTTGTTTGTATTTTTTTTAATCATTACTTCGGGCACAACACATAAAAAAGTATGCTCAGAAGCCTAAAACCTACTGCAACATCCTCGTGGTTCATTTGGTTAATTACATTTTTAACCCTTTTTATTCTGCTTGCACCATTCGGCATCGCCCCTAAATTTACAAAAGCTAATCTCCCAGGTCCGGGGGGTCTCTGACTCATCGAAGAAGAATGCGGTTTATGAGTTATCTATTAATCCAAATGTCTCAACTAGCGATATTCACCAAGAACTTTTAACCCTGAAAGGCTGGGAGGAGGCGTATCTCTTAAGGAGAACTTTTCCGCCAGTTTCCTCCTTAAGCAGCCCTCCTCTCCCCCGCCTCCAAACCAGCTCCAAACCCGGAGCTAAGTTCCGACCCTCCGGGTCCTGATTATCTGGGGTCACCCAGGAGGCAGCTCTCGATTCCGCTTTTTAAAGTCCCGAGCAAACAAAGCTGGGCATTATACTTACGAAAGTCTTCAAAAGTCCTCCAAGTTACGCAACTGCAGGCACGCGGACGCGCGGACACAAATACACGCCGCGCGACAGCGCCAGGCCGCTCCCCACGCGCCCCGCGTCCCCGCCGGGCCCGCAGCCCGCCCCGGGCGCACCGTACCTCCTCCTCCTGCAGGTTGGCCTCGCTGGGGGTGTTCTCCTTCTCGGCTTTGCCGCCGTTGTTCATCTTCCCGGTCCTTCCTCGCCGGGCAGGGCTGGGCGCGGGGCTGGGCGAGGGCGCGCTCGCCCACGGCTCCTTCCCCGGCGGCGGCGGGGCGCGGCGAGGCGGCGGCCGCGACTCAGGAAGTGCGCGCTGGAGCGGGGCCGGGCGCGGGCCACGGAGCGGGGCCGGCGCGAGCGGGACGGGGAGGGAGACCTGGAGAGGGCGGGCGGGCCGAGGGAGGAAGGAAGGCAGGCAGGCAGGAAGGGAGAAGAAAGGATGGGGCGCGGCGCCCGTCCCGGAGCTGGGGATGCAGCCGAGTTGGGCCGGGGGTGCTGCTGCCCAAGCCGAGCAGCGGCCGAAGGAGGGGACGCGGGTGGCTCTGGAGGAGGAGGCGGAGGAGCGAGAGCAGCGGGGTGCGTGCCGCGGCTGTGAAGCGGGGAGCCGGACAGCCGCCGAGCGCGCTCCTGGCAGGCTCTGGCAAGTACGGGATCGAAGCAGCTCGCTCTCGCCCTCCTCCCTCCCCCGCCGTCCCCCCCTCTCCCGCCTTCCTCCGCCCTCCCTGTACGTGGGCTACTGCCCACAGGGACCGGACGGGACGGCGAAGCCCCCCGCGGGAGGAGGGGCCGGATGGCGCGCGCTGGGGAGGGGCGGCGCCGGGCGGAAGCGCAGACCCCAGTCCCGACGCGGCCGACGGTCCCGGCCCGGCCCCGGAGTGCGGATGGCGTGCGCGCCCGACCGCGAACCGCTGAGCTTCTGGACTCGCGTGGGACCGCGGGGCGGCGGGCAGCGGCCAGCCGGCCGGCGAGCGCGCTCCGGCGAGGGCTACTTTTGTTCGCCTGCCTTTCACAGGGATTTGCACCGGGCCTGCGCTACGGGTCGGGACTAACGAGACCCCCTGCAGCCCTCCCCAGTCTGCCACTCTAAGCGACGGACGAGAGAACTGGAGGGACAGTGGGGACACCGCAACCAGTGGGCTTTTTCAGTATGCTGCTTCCAGCCCACCTCAAAGGGCCCTGGGCCTGGGAAACCCCTCCAGCCCACCGGACGGACTGCTCTTCCCCTGAGGCTTCCCGAGGCCCGCAGATTGTTCTGGAACCAACTGTTTACCTGGCCGGCTCACTCTTGGGGAGCTCCTTCCTGGAACACAAGACCCTGCCCTGTTTGTCTTTTAAATCCCACGGCTATTTCAATGGACTACCTGGTATACGGTAGTAAAGTAAATGCTCCTCGATGCCTGCAGATCTGGAAGGTCTATACAGAGGAACTCCCGAGGTACAAAGCACCAAGTACCAACAGTTGGTGTGGTTATCCACAAACCCAGAAACACCTCAGAGCTGCGGTTCCCTTATGAAATGGGACAGCTGTCTTTTCCAGGGTTTTAGAGATGGCAGATTGATAGAGCCATAACATTTAGCACTCTTGTTCTTGCTTGGGTTAGGTTTACGCTACAAGGAAGCTAACGTTATTATTAAGTTTCCATTTTCCCTGGGCCCTAGAGAGCTTTTCCAATACGGAGATCAATTAAAGTTTTAAATCTGACTGCTGCAAAGTTAAAAACCTTAAACTCTCAGTAAATTCTCTCAGGAATTTTCTCACAGACCAGAAGGCTGTTTCCTTCACAGCACCAATCACAATTTCTAATTATTTGCTTGCTTAACTGTTTATCTTCTTACCCCCACTAGAAATTCTTTACCCTGCACTGGTTTAAGTACTGCCGGTGGTAGGGTGGAGGTGGCAGTAGGAGTTGAAGATAAGGGCCCTGCCTTGAGGGAATTTAAAGTGGTGTTGTGGAGACCAGATACCCTAAACAGCTGCACAACGACATAATCCAGAATCCTGGTTCAGGTTATAGACAGTACACTCACACTCATGTGCGCACACACTTTTTTTTTTTTTTTTTTTTTAAGGTTTAAAGGTGCTGTGAAGAGTGGTGATGCTTAGACTCACTGAGTTTTTCTTGGGCATCTGGAGAGTTTGAAAGCTTTTCTACAAGGAAAAAACGTTTGTCCTTTAATTGCTGTTGTAGTGTCATTGCTCTCCATGACAACAAAAGTGTATCCAGAAGGAAATGAACCAAGAGTCTGTGGAAACTACAACTGAAGATATTCAGAAGCAGGGCTACAGTTTATCAGGAAACTTTTAATGTATTGATTATATTAATTAGTGGCCTTTCCCAAGGCCAGCTTTGTCCGGTAATAGTAGGAACCACGAGGGGGCAATATGTTCCTAAGCAAGGTCTAGTGGTGGTCCTGGACCCCTGTGCTGGCCAGAAATCCCAGGACTTCGCTTTTCTAGGTCATTGTTGGCTGTCATGAGAGTGTCCCATGCGAAGACATTGTTTTCCTGGAGCCTGGCAAGGACCCACGCAAAATGACAGTTAATCTAGTCCTTGATGGTTCCAGTCAGAGCCCACTTAAGAGTAGATGGAACATGTGTGATCTCAGGATGCTGGAAGAACTTTCCCTTCCCCCATTCAGGGGAAGGCAGCTTAATTCCAAATATAGAACCTGATTTTTTTTTTTTTTTTTTTTTTTTGTCTTTAGGCCAAACCGGGACTTTGTCCATTGTTAAAGTCAGAAACCTCTGGGATTAAAAAAAAAGTTCCTTGAGAGGTACCTTGTCTGGTTTGTTCATTGTGTTCTCAATCTCTATACAATACTTAACATATAGTAGGTACACAGTTACTTAAATGAGCACATTAAGTCTTAGCAGCTACTTTTTCTTGGACTTAAACAACATTATTAAATTTGTTCAAGATCCAGGAGGAAAGAATGAATTAACAGAGGTGTCTTAGAATAAAGGGCCACAGAAGGTCACTAGAGAGGGTAATAACAATGGTATTTATTTATTTATTTATTTATTTATTTTGGAAGAGGCAGAACCTAAAAGAAGACTTTGAACAAAGTGAGACAGTTGCTGAGATTTCAAGAAATAAAAAGGAAACTCCTATCAGTATATTGACACTTCAGGCAACAAAGTTGACAAGCCAATAGGCTTTCTTAGTCTATAGCTGGGGAGGTGAGGGTGGATGCAGAGGGTATGATGGAATAACATGTCTGGATGAAAGGGATTTCTGTTTTCTGTGATTTCCCCAGAGAACGGTTTAGACTTATTTGGAAGAAAAGTTGAATAATGTTTGACCAACAAAACCTAGGGGAAAAAATCCGTAAATAGACCTTTATATTTATAAAACCTTGTGACTTGAGTGTGTATGGGGTGGGTATGCATGTGCACGTGTGCACGTGTACACGTGTTGGGAGAGAAGAACGTCCACTCAGGCTATAAATAACCACCATGACTTGTTTACTACTTCAAAGAAAGAGTTTCCAAAGTGAGATCTCTTCAGTAGCGATAGTTTCCAGGCATAGTAAGAATTATAAGATAACAGATTTTACATCCTGGAAAAATTGGGCTGATGACCAAGAAACATCTGCCCCTCTCCCCTGTCCTCTGCCCTACCATATTTCTATCTGGCCTACAAGGTTACATACCAGAGTCAAGGGTAAATATATGCACCTGTAGTTTTTATTGCTCATCACTGTTTCTCTGGCACTGTTCATTTTGAGGCTTGCATTAAGAAATCTAAACCCATAATTATGTCTTAAATGTTTGTCCCTGGGAATTGCAGACATTAAAAGACTGTTTTGAGGCTATTTGCATGGCTGAGGCTTTGCACCTATGCTAGCTTCACAGCAGAAAGCTACAGTATCTACCACATGTGTTATGGATTGTCTGTTAAAGTCTTATGCCAAGCCAAAGAAGTTCCTGGGGTCAGAGGCTCTGCTCCTTGGCTCCTGTTGACCATGACAACCGTGTCCCTCAGCCCACTGCTTCCGGCCCTAGGCTATCATCCTTTTTTTTTTTCAATAGTGGAAAAAGACATAAAACATAAAATTTACCATCTTAACCATTCTAAGTGTGTAGTGCAGTATTAAATACACACACACACACACAGTTGTCACCCCACCCCAATTCTTACCTCCCAGACATTCAAAGATGTTCTCACTTTCCTTCCATCATTTAAGGAAGCCAGACCAGCCTCTTTCAGAGGCCCACATGATGGAGGATCTAGGATGCTGGCAGAGCTCTCAGCAGATAGTGCCAATGTATCCCAGTGTGTCTGTAATTGCAATGCTCGGAGCTGAGGCAGAAGGAGTGCTACAAGTTGAAGTTGGCCTGAACTACAAAGCAAGACCTCACCTCAAATAAAGAAAGAATGATAAACTAGAAGACTTTCTATGTAAATGGATGTATCTTGAAGATATACTCATAAGTGAAATAAACCAGACCTACATGTGTAAATATCATAGTCTCCCTAGTGTAAGAACTCAAAAGAAGAAATAAAAATGGAGCAGCATAACACCACTGAGTGGAAGGGTTAAACAACAAAGTGACTGCAAGCAGAAAACAGGAAACATGGCAGGAGCAAAACCATGCTCATGATCAATTAGATAATGGTCCTAAGAACCTCCAAAAGGTTTATCACACTGAGGATAGCAATGTGTAACACTAAAACTATGCTTGGAATGCCTATCATTCTGTTCTTTTAGATGTGTACTGCTTCCAATGTAATTTCAGTTACTGCTATACTCTCAAGTAAATGGTTGGTTTACAAGAAAACAAGGCTATTAAATGAGAGTAAGAGACTAGGAAAAATACTGTAGGATTGACAGGCTACAATTCTGTATATGCTTAGATTTCTAAATGTCTGTGTAAAAATGTATAACTGCTTTTATCACATTCTATAGAGATTTATTAGAATATCAATGATTGATAGATAATAATTCCAAGTTAAGTCTAAGATATGTGATACTCAGAAAGACAGTGATGTTAAGCTCAAGTATCTGTGTTATAGAGTAATAGTATCAAAAAAAAAAGTAATAGTATCACTAGGCTTTTTTTCCGGAGGGTTAAGAATATAAGTTTACGGGGCTGGTAGGATGGCTCAGTGGTCTAAAGTGCTTGCTTAGAAATGCTTAGGTGATGGCAAGGACCTCGGTTCAATCTCCAGTATCACATGCTATGCCAGCCTCATCCCTAGGGCAGGCTGAGCCAGCCATAAAAAAAAATATATATATATGCTGTAAGCATATATATATATATATATATATATATATATATATATATATATAT
>PVJA010039676.1:0-18995 GCA_004027025.1 Myocastor coypus | reverse complement strand
TTTTTTTTTTTTTTTTTTTTTTTTTTTTTTTTTTTTTTTTTTTTTTTTTTTTTTTTTTTTTTTTTTTTTTTTTTTTTTTTTGAGACAGGGTCTCACTGTGCAGTTCAGGCTGGCTTTGAGCTCACTTTTGTAGCCCAGGCTGGTCTCGAACTCACACTGATCCTCCTGCCTCAGCCTCCCAAGTGCTGGGATTACAGGCATGAGCCACCACGCCCGGCTATATGTCATTTCTAATGTTCTGCTTGTTTGTTTTGTTTTACTGTATTTTATTCTCTGCAGGAAGAAAGCGTAGTCCTCTCTTGCTACTTTTCTTGTCTCCTGCCTCTCCAGCCACCAAAAGCGGGTGCCCCTCAGCCATACCACCCTACCATGGAGCCAGATTAGGGACTGCAACCTCTACAATCTATGAGTGAGATAAACCTTTCTCTCTTTAAAAAAAATAAGATGTTAAAAGAAATCATTCTTTTAAGAGACAGCTAATGTGGTAGACTTTTTATACAAGTGATTGTAAGCATTGTTAACTATAATCCTTTAAACAACATGTAACTAGCAGCTGGTGAACATGTAAAAAGTGTAATTATTGGCCAAGACTAAGTTGATGACATTTTTAATATTAGAATCTTGCTGCATATAGGAAAAGAAAAACTTGTATCACTATTTTAATACTAAATTTATTGATATATCATAAGATATATATATATATATATATATAATCTATCTATCAATCATCTATCTATGTATCATCTATCGAGAGACTGTAAAAAATGTATACACACTTCAGGAAAAGAAAAATAATATGATTTTTTCAACAGATGGTGTTACCCTTTCATAGACGACACTAGAGAATGTCGCATATCACGGAAACCCGCTACACTTCGAGAAGAAATTGAAAATCCAGGAGCAGTGATCTCAGGGACCAATGTTACACAAACAGCTCTTCTCTGTACTAATAAATGGCTGAAAGCTCATGGCCAACACTTCGGGCCCCCCTTGTAATTGTGGACGGCAAAAGTACGTTGTATTTGTCTCATCCTATTCCTATAAATCTAAGGAAGAAACTGTTTCTCAGTCCAAAGTTTGTGAAAGTTGTAGGGTTCTGCTTTGTTTTGTTTCATTTTCTATTCCTCTCTAGAAAACTATTTCATTCCACATTCTACTTTTTTCTATTTATAGTTTTTACTCTTCATATAATCTGATATCAATGTTATATCCAACATTTTCCATATTTAGAAAACTAACTGCAGGCAGTAAAAATTACCTGAATATGACCATAAAGACCCTGTTCTGGCACAGGTGAAACCAGGAACCCCTACTTACACCTCAAAGAAAGTCAAGTTTCACTTGTGCTGCTATGTTATGTGAGAATGTTATATATTACTGTGCTACTTTGACAAAAAGATGAACACTATTAGCAATAATAAAATAAATACTGGCATAAAATATTAAACAGTGGCATTATTGTTAATTGACATAAATAAAATATTAATAATGTGAATATCTATAGAAATGCATGTGTTGCCTTCTAAAAATGTAATGCTCAGTTTCATTTTTATTTCAGCTTCTTAGTACACATTTGCAATACGCAGTTTTTTCATTCCTTGTGTGGGCTTAGGATGTAACATACGGACCACAGTGTAATTCCTTATTTCCTTTTCTTTCTCCCCCTTTCCCCTCCTCCCCGTCTTCTGATCGTCTGCATTTTCAAGTTACATATTTGAGTTACAAAATACACAGCTTTCTGAGCCTTACATATTTAAGAAATCAGCTACATATTAGTAAAAGATGCAAAATGGGACCAAAATGACAACATTTAACTAACTGGATCATCTTTATGTGTGGGTCTATCTGATTTCTAAGTGAATGTGCCTACTTTGGAGCATGTTTGAATATCGTGGGCAAAAAGAAAATTTAATGGGTATTTTATTACACCCCTGTATAACTGTTGTCAAAAATTTTTAGACTGTATTTACTTTGGCATAAAGAGTAATTGCTGTTGACAGATCTGTATACTTTTATGATGCAAAAGTATATTGTTTTCTTGTCACTGAGACACTGTGCACGGCACCAAGAAGTCTAAGGAAAAATGTTTATTTTGGTTGTTTTTAGAAGTTCCAGATATCAACCACTACATGCACTTTTTTATCTTTTTCAAACTTAGGGAATACACTTAAATCTGATTTTTTTCTTGTTCTAATCAAATAAAAATCATGATGGATGATGGGCCATCATTATAGAAATCTAACTTATGTTTTGCATCTGACTAACGTGACAAAAACACATTTTTTTTTTTAAATTTCTGGGTAAATTAAGAAGTTGTGGATCTTGCACTATGTTGAAAGTTCTATTTGCCTCATTAATAAGTCATTAGGTTAATTCCGGGGAAAAATGCCCTTGCAACTGAAATAAAATAGGGTGTGCAGTAAATATGTTTAAAATGATATGAAATGTATTAGCACAAATCATAAAACAGAAAAATGGAGAAAGCTGTAGCGTATTGGGTCAGTTTTACCGCTGGAAGCGGAAGCCACCGATCGCTAAGCAGATAAATAAGGGAAATTAGAACATAGTGAAAAGCTGTGCTATGAAACGTTTTCTGCTCCGTATGTCTCAGACGCCACGGCAAGACGGTAGCGACAGAGAGCAAAACACTGCACGTGAGAGCCATGGGGACTTGCTGGGCGAGGTGAACACTGGGAAGAAAGCTCTAAGGAAGTCTGCAGTGGGGTTTTCATACCTTCCCATCTTCTCTTAAAAAGGGAAAATCACAGGATCAACAAAGATACATCTGCAAGAAGATACTTGAATTCGAAGCAAAGGAGCCCGTGGACTGCATTTCTTGGGTATAGCCTTGCATATCCGTAATTACGAACTCAGAGGTTACACAGAACTGTGTCCCTGCACAGCGCCAGTTGTCATTGTTCTTTACTTCTCTTAACTCTTCAGGGCCTTGAAAGCTTCTCCAACATTCGTGCCAATAAATAAATAAAAACCAAATAAATAAACAAACAATGGCACGTTTTGTATGATTCTAGACATTCTTGAATTCAGAAATCTAATGAAGCATTGTCTCTGAAAAATATACAAGGAAATAAACTGTTTTTTAATCTGTTATAGAAATTGTTTAAAGGTATAAAGCTGAGAGAGGCTTAAAGCAGATGGCTACAGGTTCTATACTTGGGTTTTGCAAGAGAGAGCTGTGAGAAGTGGAAATTAAAAAGCGGCAGGTGAGGGGAAATTAAAGTTTTAAAATGCAGGGCCTTGAACGACTTCAAATTTCCCTGCCATTTGCATAATTTAGCTTAATTATTTAAGTCACTTTGGCATTTTATCTTATTTTCCAAATTAAAGATGCCCTGATATTCTAAAATTAGTTTTAACTAACACAAAACCATAGTAAATTTTCATCTGGACTTTTCTAATGCAAAGGTATCTTAATTTGCTGATGCTTATGGTGTTATTCCTTGCTTGTAAAAAAATTTGCTTCATTAGATGTTGCTGCCTTTTGTAACCTTTCTTTTAATGATGAAGTTTTAAAGTTTCACCCTAGGTCAGGGAATCATCCTCTTTTCCCTATAAAGAATCCAAAACACGACTAACTAATCATTTAACAACGTATTTACCTTTTATGAGTATAGAGGGGTGGGAAACTGTCAAAATCAGTTTTCTCATTTCTCAAGAGAAGTTCCACTATGACTTGCTACTATGAAATCAAAATGATGAAAGAATAATATACTGCTTTGGACAGATCTTAGTTCCGTTAGAAACAGTTAGAATTTTGGTAGAATTAAATATTGTATAAAATACATACTACAAAAATAACCCGTTAGCTGCTTTAGCTGCATCCTTGACATCCACTCTGCTAGCTCAGTGTGTAGAGCATCTTGTCTTTGGGTCTACTGAGAGCAGCACTGTGTTATGAACTTATGCCACGAAAACAATATAGTCAATACAAGTGTAGAGCCACTAATAACTTTCCTATCACAGTATTAACTTTAGTAATAATTTTGTGCTCAATATTTCAAAAAATAAGATAACCATTAAATTTGGGTTTGGAATTTGCTCTTTAATGTGATTCATTTCATAAATTTGTTAATTATCAACTGGTTTTTATTCTCCAAGAGAACTTGGGGAATGGCAAATAAGATTGATCTTAATGCTGATGAATTTTGGTCCTCTGGTGTTTTAGTTTCCAGAAAATCATATACTTTAAAGTTATTGTATAATTAATCAATATTCTTGTTCAAAATAAAAACAACTGTACTCTTTAGCATATGGAAGCTTTTAACCTTTTTGAAAGTAGAATTTGGCTTCAGAAGTGAAATTTTGAGAGAATGATTCTTGTTCATAATTTGCATGATATCTAAAAGGACCTATTTTAAACATCTTCTATATATATTAACGTCAACATTTTTCTTATGTATTCTCTTTTATAACAGTAAGTTTTCTCTACATAACTATGTCTTGCTCTTTTTCTATGTTCTATTGGACATAAATATTTTATTTTTAATAACAAAATGAAGATAAATAGAAGTGGTGTTTAAGTCTCTAAGACTACCGGGATTTCATCCTCAGAGGCTTCTACTAAGTCCAGTTATTGTATCGAGGAACAACTGCAGTACCTACCATGCTAAACTTGAATATCAAAACATGAACCAATAAGATGAAGAGCTGAGTAAATAATTTTCATTTTAATCTTCAACAGCTTTTTTTTTTTTAGTTTAAATGTTGTTTAGAAAGACCTCAGGTATTGTCGCTGATACTTCACTTGTGGTATGCTGACATTCAGGCAAGTGTGAAGAACAAGTGTGACAATCTTCCAGCAGAATACAGCTTACAACTGATAATTTGAGAACAACCAACTGTTAATTGGTAATTATTCATTAGTAGAATAAAGGGATTTTAAGCTTTGAGTATATTTACAGCCCTACGTTATGCCTCATAAAGCACAGCAAAGTGGCCTTGCATGAACTAACTTCATTTGGGAAGACAAAGTTTTTATAAAATATAGCACTAGCATATGTCAATAATAATTAGAACAATAAAGTAGTCCTGTGTTTAGGGACAGTGCAGGCAAGTTCTAGGTCTGATCAGGGAAGTGGTGAACATGAATTTTGGATTGGTAAAAAGAGATAAGCTTTAAATAGATGGCATGGCAAGCAGAGTAAGCTGACACAATAACAGGAACATAGCATGAATAAATACCGTGTGGTACGAATGTAGAAGACAGAGCTGGAGGCTGTTTGGATTTGGATCCATGGAGCAGCCGGTATAAGTATAGGTACAAAGGGGAAGGTTGTACTATCAGGGGATGGGGGGAAGAAATGATGACCAGCTGTAGAGGCCAGGAGGGCAAGTGGACCTTGAATTTTCTTCTATAACTGGTGTTGAACCTCTAAGAACCTTCCAGATACGTTCAGTTCAAGTTTGCTGCTTGTCTGGCATGTCAGGCCCATATAGAATTTGTCAGCCCTCCTCCTAGGCATTGGATTCTATTAAACAGTTTAGGAAACCACGGCTTGGGAAGGAAAAGAGAGCTCCATGAGGAAAGTGCTCAGAATTCCACACAAAAAGTAGTCTTCAAATAGCATGACGGCATGAAGAATTGTTATTATGAACTGTGGTCTTAAAATCTGCAGTTCAACATGAAGCAGAGACATACCTTATGAGGGTTGTCTCCTAGTTTTAAAGGTAATGCTCTTCTTTTCTTTTCGCCAAGCTACCTGCCTGTTTGTATTCTGACCTGAGACTCTAATAGAAAATATATTTTGGGAATTTTCTTTATTCCTTTTCATTCTCTTTACAAAGGATTGACCCAATAAATGTTTGTAATACTTGTAGGACCTTTTGTCAACCTGAGGACAAAGAATCTCGCTCAGATGAAAATAGATCAAACTATCTGGGTGTAGCAAAATATTCCTTTTTTTGTGCTACTTTTTAAATCTACAGGGATACACACATCACAATTTACCTCCAAGGGCTGTTGAGTCAGACTCTACACGCGCTCAGTTTTGGACACCTGACACTCTATTTATGGATGACTTAGATACGTGATACTGTCTCAGTTGGCCTGAGTTCTCTTTGTTCTGAAACTGGCATGATAATAGTATGTTGTATACACTGAATGACTGTTCATATACACAGATCATTTTACAGGGGACCAGATACATCATGAATGCTCCAGTGTTATCAGATACTAACGCTCAATCAAGGTTTTGTTTTGTTTTGGTATCAGGGATTGAACTCTCACGAAGCCTTTGGTTGTGTGAAAAAATTTCCATTTTTAGTTTATGATGACTGTAGAATAGCACATAACCATGGTCCATTTATGTTCTAGTTTCTCTAAGATAGTTTTGACACTTCAGTATCAGTAACTTCTCAATCATTCTTTATTTTTATGTTGACCAAATGTGCACTGGTATGAATTCATTCAAATTTAAAAGATATAGTAGAATGTTATTTTATTCTGTTCATAAAATATTTATTGAAAATTACATACTATATAAAATATGTATCATGTAATATGTAAAGTGGCATATACACTACGCTTTTAAATTCACATATGGAATGTTAGAGTGTTCATTCCATAAGGTATTGTGGGATAAGGACTGAAGAGGGAGATTTATTGTAAAGCTTGATTACTTGGGTCATGTGTGGAGCTGCAAACGTTCACTAAGTGCTGTTCACATAAACTTACTGTAGCCAGAGCAACGGAAATAATCCTTCAGGATGGGAAACAGGACATAACTGGCACTTTTCAGCAGCAAGCGCTAGCCAGAGAAGTACTTATATTTTTAAATGTATTTGGTACAGGGTCTCACTATGTTGCTTGGACTAGTAGTGATCCTCTGCTATTTATCCTCCCAGCACGGAGATTACAGGCATGAGCCACCACGCCTGATCTCGGTGGCCCACTCGGCATACCTGGGGGCAGCGCGGGCGAGGCATGTGGTGCTGGGGATGGAACCATGATCCCTGCACTTGCCTAAGCAGGTACTTAGTTTGCTGCACTCTCTCGCCAGCCGTCTCAGAAGTAATTTTGAATTTTATGCTACTTAGCTTTTAAATTTAAAAGCAGATATGAGAATTTAAATTAATTTTATGTTTTATTTAGCCTAATGTATCTGAAATCTTACCATTTCAATATCTCATTCATATGAATAATTTAATTGGAAAATTTATATTCTTTTCTGTATATTGTCTCCAAATACTACATTTATAGAACACCTCAACTTAGACTAGCCACGCTGGAGGTGTTCAGTAACTATAACTTTAGTGGTCATTGTGCTATATGGTGCAGATGAATTAGACCTTTATCATAATTCAAGAAACTTGAGCTATATTATATTAATCTTTTGTAATACATAACATCTACACAGCTGATGAATGTCAGAATTATCTTTTCTCTGTAAAGTTTCAAGGTTGTTCATGCTTAGCAAAAGATCTTTGGTTAAGAGGTGCTTATTTTCTGCTGTTGAATAATCCCTCCTCCTGCTGAGGTCTCTACCTTAGGGAGGGTGACACAAGTCATCTTTGATGACTGCATGGGAATTTTATGCAATCTTCCAGCGAGTATTGCAGGGAGCTAGGCTGGAACCTATCTATGAAGAGTGACATTTCCCAACCAAGTATTTCTGAGTGGTCTGCATCAAAGTGGCCTTCACAGGCCAGTTTAGGTTACTCTCTGCAGCTCAAGGGGACATGGCTGCAAGAAAGGTGACAGCCTACACGAACAGAGACCATCATATAAGAGAGAGTCAGATTTTGAAGGTTATTGTCAGGTTTTCAATCTTTTTAGGTAAAATATGTGAGGTGGGAAAGATTAATAATGTAAGTGAGAAAAATATAAAAAACCCTTAAGATCTTTCCCTTTAAGCTATGTACAATATTAGTTAACTTTTCTATTCTGGTAATGTTCCAATTTTTAATCTAATTCATGTAATCAAAGTATGACTTTGGAGTTAGTCAAGGTTGAATGTGACAGTTACTGTACGTGCTATTAAATTTTGGTTGAATCTGATTTGAAATCAGTTAAAAATATTTAAACTAAGGTTCAATGAGTAGAATGCCAGAAAATTTTAAATTACGAATCTATAGTCGCTTTCCTTGTTGAAAATAAAGCAAGCTGATAGTTATTGAAATAAATACCTACAAAATGAGAAATGGAACAAATGAAGGATAGTGAGCAAAAAGTGTGTGAAACCTAATGTTTAAATTTAATTATGGGTTTTTTTAATATCTTGGTTTGTGGAAGAATATTCAAATGAAGCTCATGGCTACCGCTAGTTTTCCTTTCCACTTTCTTAGGATAGTCCCACGTGCTGAGTTTGGATATTATTTCCTGGGCTTTTGGAGTGCTGTTCAGGAAGTCAAGGACTGCTCCTGGGGTGGTAAGTGATTCCATTGTGTTTCGATATGTCTTTTCTTAAATCTAGGTCTTCCATGTTGATATGACTTTAGTCAACAGTTGAAGATGGAATCTAGCTTTAATGTTCTAGCATTTTTTTTCAATGTGTTTTAGTATAGGGGCGATAGGGTCTCACTACACAGATTGGCCTCTTGAGGATCCTCTGGTTTTCAGCTTTCCCTGTGCCGGGATTGCAGGTGCGCACCACCATACACAGCCTCAGTCACCATCTCAGCATATCCCAGGGGCGGGACCAGCATAGCAGGCCCAGGATGGAAGCCTGTTCCATGCACCTATCTAAGCAGGTAATTTAGTCCACTGAGCTATTTGGCCTGCCCATGTTCTACATATTAATATCCAGATTTCCCAGCACATTTTATGAAAGAAACCATCTCTTCTGCAGCATGTTTTGGCCTTTTTGTGGAAAATAAGACAGCTGTCAATTCACGGGCTTGTTTCTGTATCTGCTGTTCTAAAAGAACTTTTAGCTTTTATTTATACATTTGGCTTTGCACTATAGATTAAAGTTCATGTAGTGATGATCTGATTCTTTTTGGTTAAGTTTTCATTGGCTATTCCAGGTCTTTTCTGATTTCAACAATCAGGATTATTTTGTCTAGTCTGTGAAAAGAAAGTTGTTTTCTTAATATGGGTTGTTTTAAATCTGTATGTTAGTTTTGACAGAATGGCTTGTTTTTCTGACATTCATTCCTCTAACCATGAACAAGAAATGTCTTCATGTTCTAATGTGTTGTTCAATTTCTTTCTTCGACATTTTGTAATTCGAGGGTGTTCACATGCTTTGTTAGCTAGATTTTTAGGCATTTCAATTTATAGAAGCTATAGTGCATGGAATCGACTAATCAGTTGGTTCCTAGAAGCATAATGTGATCCTTCCAATATCTTTTAATAGTTTCTTCCTTAAGTATTTCTGGCATTTTGACTGTGATGTGCTGTGGAGAGGACCTTTCGTAGTCTTATCTATTTGGGATTCTAAAAACCAGCTTTATGGAGATATTCTTTTCATTGCCCAGTGCTGGGAAATGATCTTCAGTAATTTCCGTGGCAGATTTTTTTTTGGGGGGGGCGGGGGACTGGGGATTGAACTTGGTCCTTGCTTTTGCCAGGTAAGCGCTTATTCTACTGAGCTATCTCCCCAGCCCCAGTGAACAGATATTTTTAAAGCCATTATCCTGTTGCTTAGTGTATTCTTCTTGGTCAATGAGCCTCAAGTTATTTCTATTAGATTGACCTAGAAAATCTGTTCTGGGGTCCTTTGTTTGTTTCTTTTGTCTTGTTTCATTGTTCTAACACTTGCCCCGTGCCTTCCACCCAACACCTCTTTGTCATTACTCATTTTGCCTATTGCTGACACTTTTAATGAGGCATTTTATCTGTCTTACTGGGGCTTCTCTGGGGTTTCTCCGTGGTTCTTTTTCAAAAGTCCTCCTAGTCTGTGGAAGTGGTCTTTCATATCCTAACTTGTCCTTCTTAAGTCAAATAGCTGCGTATTTGTTTTCATTTTCATTTTCATTTGGTACAGGGTCTCACTATGTACTCATCGATCATTCTTCTTATTAATTCATTCGTTTAATTAATTCATTAATTCATCGATCATTCTTCTTATTAATTCATTCAGCTCCCTCTTTGTCCATTCTTTCATTCATGGTTTTGACTATCAAATCTTAAAATGCTTTTCCGGATGGATTTCAATATATTAAGTCGGTTTTTGAAGCTAAGCATTTTTATTTTATTAATTTTATTTATTAATTTTACTTATTTATTTTTTATTTATTTATTTTGAGGCAACTTGTTGCTTTATTTTCTTACTTTCATTCTGCATTTCTCAGTTGTGGTTTTTGGTTTGTGGTTTGTGGAACAGCTCGGTACTGCGGTTTGTGGAACAGCTGTCTGCTTCGTTGTCATGTGGAGTTCTTCCTGTCTTTATTTTTTAGCAGCAGCATTCTTTTGCTTTGCACCCTTCATTGTGGATTTGTCTCCATGTAAGATTTTGCACTCAGTTTTTAGATGTAGCCCGCAGCACTTCTTGAGGAAGAAAAGTCAGTATCAGTATCACTAACATTGCAAGTGTAACCCACGGATGGTCTGGCATTCAAGAACTTGACAGCGAAGATCCCTACTGCTCTACTAAATTGAGAAAAGATGGAATAATATGGTAGGCTAGGAAAAAAAAGATCATTCATGATACTAAGGGCTTTTTTTAATAGTACATCTATTTAAAAAAGGAGAAAAAGAGTTACAAAAAGAAAAAGGAGCAATAGAAAAATGAAAATAAATCAAACAATAACATAAGAAATGAAAGAAGAAGAGAAAATGAAATATAGAAATAAGAAAGTGAAGGGAGGTAAAGAGAGTGCAGAAAGGAGTGTAAGAGTTAAGAAAGGAGAAGATTACGTATAGCTGTTGAACAATCAGACCACTCAGTCCTTAAATATAATGATTTTGTGGAATTATATAACAAAGCAAAGATAGGGAGCAAAAGCAGAAATCTAATATAGCTATACTCAATATACATACATCAAAAGTTGACCTTTATCCTATGAAACTGATAAAACGACATAAAGGCACACAGAACAGTAAAGAAAGAGACTAGAGTAGCCTCTTCTGCCATCTCTTGCCACTGTGCAGAAGCTGAGGTGAACTACACTGGAAGGCCCAACAATGGCCTCCCCCTCTCCTCCTGCCACAACCGAGGTGAACTGCTTGGGAAGGCCTGGCGATTGAAGAGAATGCCAGGGACACAGTAGAGTCTCAACTGAGGTGTACAGGGTGGACAGGCAAGACCAGAGACATCAAAAGCTTGAAGCAACCTTAACAATTCAAGCCAACAGTTCAAGCTGAGTCTGCAAGACCTGCAACCTATTTGGGAAGAACCCAGGACTCAGTAACCAGCCCTTTACTCTCAGTTTATTTTATTTTTCCTTCTCTTTTCTCCTTCTCTTCCTATGACTTCTCTTCCTTCTCCTCCTCTTTCTTCTTCTTCCTTCTTAGTGTTTTTCTTAATAAAAATTTTATCATTTATTTATTTATTTATTTATTTTGTCTTGTTGAAACAGGGTCTCGCTAGGCAGTTCAGGCCGGCCTGGAGCTCACTTTTGTAGTCCAGGCTGGTCTCGAACTCCTCCTGCCTCAGCCTCCAAAGTGCTGGGATTACAGGCATGCACCCTCCGGTCCAGCATTCTTAGTACAGGATCAACAAGGTCTCACTACCTAGATCAGACTCCTAGTGATCCGCTTGCATTCAGTCTTCCAAGAGCTGGGATGACAGGCACGCTCCACCACATCCAGTCTCAATCGCCCTCTCAGTGTACTTGTAGGGCGGGGCCCACACAGCACTCTGGGGATCGAACCCTGGCAGCTGTGTCTGTCTAAGCAGGCTCTTTAATCTGCTGAGCTATTTGGCCCGCCCACTTTTCCTCTGTTTTCTAATTGGCTGGGGTCAAGTATAGCCAGAGAACATTAATCCCACCCACCAAACTCAGAGACTGAGTCCACACAATCCTTTGAATACTCCTTCATTCATTGTTTTCTAGGTATTTCTCCAGTTTCCCAAGCCGTGTGTACTCATCCTTTGTCCTCCAGCCTTGCTGCTATTTCCTTTGCAGTTCATTTGTAGTTTTATATACTATTCTCCCAAAATTTCCACACCTGAGGGTAAAACCATTGTACAAAAGGGAAAAGTTAACTGACAAACTACTAACTTAGGATTGACTCTGTATATTCTATAGACCCTGTTCCTATGGACTAAAGTGTGCTATGGTTTGTGTATATTTTTCCCTGTCTTAGTTACTCTTCTCTCCTTGCTGTCACTCAAAATGAGGGAAGGAAAGGTTTGTTTAGCTCACAGTTACTAGAGGTTTCTGTCCGTATTCAGCTGGCTCCAAGGCAGAGCGGCACATGGCAGAGGGCAACCTTCTATGGTGGAGGGCAAGAGCAAGAGTGCACTGGGAGAGAGCTAGTAGCAGCTCAAGCAGCTAATGTCTCTTCCTTCCTTACACTAAAATGCAAATCACCTGTCCCAGGGGAAAGACAGCACCCGTTTCCACAATAATCAATTATGAATTCCAGAAACAGCCCCATGACAGCATGAGGCTTTGAGAAGACACCTGGACACAAACCATACCCCCCCCCCCAAGCCTCATGCAGTCATGATGCCAACTTCTAGAGTTTGTGATTAACGCATGATCCCCTGGGATTAAGGGTGTGAGTGCTGCTGGGATTAGGGGTGTGACTACTGCACCCTGCCTGGGGTGGGTAGGAGCAAACCCCTAGTCCCTGTGTCTACCTAAGCAGGGTCTTTAATTTTAGACTTCTTCTCTGTTGCCACTGTTACTGCTGCTCTTCCCTTGTGCTCTTTACCACCACCATAAAAGGTTGCCCTCTGCCATGTGTCTGTCTGCCTTGGAGGCCAGCATGACATGCAGTACCAGGCATCAAACCCAGGTCATTGAGCTTGTGAGAAAGGCACTCAGACTTTGAGCTATCTCCTCAGCTCAAGCATGCACTTTGAAATCAGGAACAAAACAAGGATGTCCATTATCACCAGTCCTATCCAAGTCCTAACAAAAATTATGTTACAAAGCTACTGTAATAAAATCATCATGGTACTGGCAAAAAACAGACCTGTAGATCAGCGGGACAGATTACCAGATACAGACACAACTGCAAATGTACTCAGCCACCTTGTCTTTCTTTCTTTCTTTCTTTCTTTCTTTTTGTATTTAGTGCAGGGTCTTCAGGGTCTCACTATGTAGGTCAGACTCATAGTGATTCTACTGTTTGCAGCCTCCCAAGTGCTAGGATTTCAGGCATATGCCAACACACCCAGTCTCCATCGCTGGCTCAGTGCACCATGGGGGTGGGGCCATCATGGCAGGCCTGAGATCACACCCCTAGTCCCTGTGTCTACCTAAGCAGGGTCTTTAATTTGATGAGCTATTTGGCTAGCCCTGCCACCTTGTCTTTGACAAAGAGGTCAAATGTGTTCAGAAATATAGCCTCTTTAATAAATGGTGCTAAAAGGAACTGGCTTTCTATATTCCAGTGACTACAACTCTACTTGTGTCTATCACCATGCACTAGATAAAGTCAAAATGGATGAAAAATCTAAACATTAAAACTGAAATGCTAAATCTACTAGAAGAGCAAGCAGGTAGAATCTTAAAAACACATGGATAACCAGAGGGTTCCTGAACAAAAACCAAACAGCACAGGAAATATTTCCAAGCACCAACAACTGGGATCTCATCATACCAAAACTTTGTGCAAATCAAAAAAGTAAAAAGAAAAACCCAGCAGTTGGGACAAATTTTTAGCCAACTGTTCATCAGGTAAAGTCCTTCTATCTCAAAACACATGATGAATTAAAAAAAAATCAGGCCCCCCAAATTCGAAGAATCGCTATTATGAAGAAATCAACCAATAAAAACTACGGGGGGGGGGGGGTGGATAGCTCCGTGGCACAAGTGCCTGACTGGCAAGTGCAAGGTTGTGAGTTCAAACCCTGGTCCTGCAAAAAAAAAAAAAAAAAAAAAAAAAAAAAAACCTAAAACTAAACAAAATAACAACAAAATCTACCGGTGGGCTGTGGTAGAAAGAACCCCTTCTCCCTGTTGCAGCTGGTGCAAACACTGGGATTTCAGTGTGGGAATTTCTCAAAACACTAGGGGTACAGGAGCTATTTTGCCAAGCTATTCCTCGCCTGGGTATCCTCCCGCTCCCCCCCACCAGAAGAACTGAAAACATCTTAGGACAGTGATATATGTGTATTCAAGTTTATAGCAGGGCAATTTGCAGCAACTAAATCTTGGAAACAATCCAAATGCCCATCAGCTGAGGAATGGATGAAAACGATGTGGTGTTTTTATACAATAGAGTATTACTTGGCTATACAGAAAGACAAACTTGAGCCTTTCATAGGTAAGTGGGTACAACTAGAGACCACACTAGCAAGCATAATAAATCAGACCTACAAATGTAAGCATTGTATTGCCTCTAAAGGAGAACCAAAAGTTAAAATAGACATTGTGAAAGGGAAAACAATTGCTCAGAAAAGAAAAAATGGAATGGGAGAAAAGAGAAAAGAAAAATAAACATACACAAGATAGCTCAGATAATTGTATTACTGATTTACATTAGTTTATTTAAGAGAACATTTAGTTTTCATGTTCTTTGACCAATCTCACATGCCTATATCTGCTAATCTGATCAACTACTTTGCAGATAACAATGTGCAACATAATAATCATTGTTAATTTCCTATAATCTTGTTTTGAAATTTCATATTGTTTTTATCATTCTATTTTAAATGAAAACAGAAGGAAGGAATAGCTAGCATGAGAAAAGGAGGCAAGATTGAAGGCGAAAATAAAAATATGTACATATAATTAACGTAATTACCCTACTAACTTCTTTTAGTCCATTGAATGACCCATTCATGCTTATATTGGCAAATTTTGCATACCGACATCTTGTCGTCTTAGCAACTACTTTGAAGATAGAACACATTAACCATTCCTAATTTCTTATTGTCGTGCTTTGAAACGTGCTCTGCATGAATGTTTTTATTTCTCAGATTTTAATCTTTCTCTCTTTAAAAATGAAAAAAGAAGAGAATGAGAAAAAAGGCAGAGAGAAAGAGGCGTCAAACGTCCTGTTTGGTTGATTGGAATAAACGTCCCATCCCAGCTTTAGGCGGACTGGGTTCGGGACCCCGCCTCCCCACGTTCTCGAGGTCAGCGCAGGGAATCGCTGGGTCCCTGGAGGGGACTCGCCTGGGCTTCCTAGCCTTGCCTGCGGGAAGCTCCGCCCCACTCTGCTCTCTCGGTGCTTGCGCGGTCTCAGCCCAGCTCCCTCCGAAGCCCGGGAAGGCAGGAGGGGGTGCTCCGCGTACTCCGGGGGCGTGCGAGGAGGTTCGCAGCTGTCCCCGACTACCCGGGAGGGGAAGCAGGAGCCAAGGATGTCCCGTCTCTCCTTGCTGCTGTCACTGGCCGCCTTTAGCGCCCACGCAGTCCACCCAGGCTCCCCGCTCCCGCAGGCGGTTCCCGCGGAGCAGAAGTCACTCCGGCCCCACCCCCACCCTTCCTATCCTCTGTTCCGCCACTCCCGCAGATCGTCTCGGATTCCGGCATCTCCCGGTGGGACAAGCGGTCAGTCTTGCTGATCCCGAGCGAGATGGTAGCTGAAGGGCGCGCCAGTGTGTGTGGCCGCCCTCGTGGCTTCTCCCCCTGAAACTCTTGTGTGTTTCCCAGAATGGCAGCGTCTACAGACCTGTGCTGGGAGCAGCCGCAGGGCTGGTGGTCAGCGCAGCGACTTCTAGCTTCCATTCTTTCTGTGTCTCACCTGCTTGCGGCAGGTGTCCACCACACCTGTGCGCGGTGCCGCTCCCAGCCTCACCTGGTGCCTTATCTGCACGTCTCCTCTACCCCAGGCCCCCGGACCTCCTCTAGAGGCACTCTTGAAATCTGAGCTCAAAGATCACATCCTCTCTTCTCATCCTTCAGCCTTAGTCTCTGGGTCCCAGGCTCCTCTTTGTCTCGTTGGATCTCAACTGCGCAGAGAAGTGCATCTACTCTTCCCAAGCCCCGCAGGGATATATCTTCCAAAGATTAATGGCGATATGTCTTTTACTATGGGATCTTTTAAATCTAAACGTTCACCTCAATTTATATACATCACAAATTGAAATATGTATATGAAATAATAGTAGGAAAAAGAAATTAGAAAGACCTAAAATCATGAAAAATCTCATGACACTACTCCCCCATGAGTATGCTTTTGTTTTTGTTTTTGTATTTTTGAGACAGGATGTCGCTACGCAGTTCAGGCTGGCCTTGAGCTAACTTCTGTAGCTCAGGCTGGTTTCGAACTTGTATCAATCTTCCTGCCTCAGCCTTCCAAGTGCTGGGATTATAGGCATGTGCCTCCACACCTGGTAAATCTAATTGCTAACAAAAATTTATGATTATCTACTACAAAACAAATTGAAACAGTACACACATGAACATCTGGTAGAGTGTTGTTCTAGAATGAAGGTAGTTCAAGAGTGATATATCCATCAGTAAAAAAAAAAAAAAAATATATATATATATATATATATATATATATATATATATCAGTCTAGCTTTGTAAGCCTAAAATATAGTCTTTAAATGTAGGATATACATCTATCTCCAAAGGGATAGAATTTTAAAAATTATTTACTGTTGGTAAAGTTGGTATGCTATGCCTAAAGAAGACATTGAATTTTCAACCAAGATTTAAATGGCACTTTATTTTTCTATGTATGGTATCTTTTCATCAGTAATATCATTGTAGAAGTATATTTAAGAGTATAGTGCTTTCTAGAAAGAATAAAAATAATTACAATCAATATTAGAAAAGCTTCAGGAGATGTGCTTGACATATATAGCAAAACTGCCTAAACATTTCAGAATTACAAATGACAGAAAAAGAAACACAAATTATTTTTTAAATGTATTAAAAATACTTGAGAAATGGCTACAGTTTTATAAGTGATAACAATAAGTTCTTGCAGTTAGGCAGATATTTGGAAGGTTGTTTATTCTGTTTGGTGAACTGTTCTATAGAGACTATTCTACAATCACCTGAAGTTGAAAATGTAACCAAATACATATTTTTCAAAAAAACAAATAGATTTTTTTAATGAAACTTGATCCCATTTTACATTATAATGCAATGAATATTCAGGTCATGTTTTAGGTGACCGATGGTGGAGATATTCTAGCGATTTAAAAAAGAAATCAACGGTTGACATTATCATACTAAAAAAATGGCTTTCTCTGCTGGGCCAACTAACTCGATCTCACTACATTGTAGATATGAGTTGAAATTCTTCCTGATGAATGGGTACTATTACTACACCTCAATTAAAAATAGAAAGGTGTTTAAAAAATATAAGCATGATTATTTAGAGGGTGAGTTTTTGAGTAATTTATTGACTCTTTTGGAGTAAAACCTAGATAATCATTGTCATGTATTATATGTGGCAAAGTGGATTTTGGATTTATCAGTATATTTAATTTTAAGGAAACAATGGAAAAATTAAAGTTTAAAGTATCAAGTAAATTACCTTAGGTAAAGGCAAATTATAAACTTCAGACAAAGAATTATCAAGCAAAAGTGCATATACTGGATCATATAAAAATTATAAATCATAAGATATATTTAAAATACAATATACATAAAATTGAGAAATAAATTATACACATAAATGTCACAAACATATGTTAAAATTAATATATACATAAACAAAATTAGATATTGATGAAATAAAGAATATTTAAAATAGGGAACATGGTAATGAATGTAAGCAACAATATGTCATAGCACTCACTGAAGATATGAACTTAAAAGGAAACTGCTGTTTCCTTTGTAGTAATTTTGACATAAACTCAATATCCTTAAAAATATTACTAAAAATTGAGATGAAAACCTTCCTTAGAAATTGGTAATAGATACATAGAGGCAATTCATATAGGAAAGCAAACATATAGCATGTTTGATATATACTAGTTATCAAAAATTTAAATTAATAAATACAGGTCTAGTTTTGTTGAGAATATGACAAAATAAATAATGTATGTCATGCGTGAACTTCTTAATTGCATTAATTTTCTAGAGAGAATTTGTCACTTTTGTTGAACTTTATAAGTATTTATATTCCTTGAGGAAATTTTGTATTCCATTAATTTATTTTCTGTTAGGTTTTCTGGCGGCAGAGTAACAGAGCAGCACGGCTGGTGCGTGCGTGTGGAGCCTTTATTAACTCTGGAGATGCAGAGGATCAAAGGCGGATAGATGGGGAGATCTCCGACTTAAGAGGGGGAGGATGCGACTTTATGGAACGTGGCTAGGGGCGGAGTTTGAGGGGCCGTTCAGGGACACCCAGCCGCTGACTGGGGCCTCCCCTTGTGTGGGCAGCAAAGGTAGTAGGAAGGTGCATCTAGGGCTGGCGTGGGAAAAGAACAGGAAGTGGTGGCTGAGAAGACAAGGTGTTATTTTGGAAACGGAGCTGTGTTGAATCAGGGCCGCGATGGTTTAGCAGTCTGTACTCGGGCAGTAACCTGTCATCCTCAAAAAATGATCAATGAACTATGCTGATATAATATATACTGATGGCTAGAGATTTTATCAGAATTTTATTTCTAATGTCTAAATAGTGGGAATAATTTCATGCTTCAATAATAAAGAAATGATTAAATGAATATCAAAATACATAACATTTAAAACTACATTTTAAAGTTATTTGTGTATCTTAGCTAATATCTAAAAGATATATATATATATATTTTATATTATATATTATACATTATATTATATATTATATATCATCTATTTTATCTTTCTATTCAGGTTAAATGTATCTAGCTTCTTGCATATTTATTATTTCTTTGTGATAGAAACACAAAAGCTTTATTTTAGTTTCCTACAATATAATACAAAACTGCTTTTGTTTTCTTTCTTTTTCTCTTTCTTTCTTTCTTTTTTTTTTTTTTTTTTTTTTTTTTTTTTTTTTTTTTTTTTTTTTTTTTTTTTTGTGTTTTTTCTT
>PVJA010039675.1:0-18972 GCA_004027025.1 Myocastor coypus | reverse complement strand
AAAAAAAAAAAAAAAAAAAAAAAAAAAAAAAAAAAAAAAAAAAAAAAAAAAAAAAAAAAAAAAAAAAAAAAAAAAAAAAAAAAAAAAAAAAAAAAAAAAAAAAAAAAAAAAAAAAAAAAAAAAAAAAAAAAAAAAAAAAAAAAAAAAAAAAAAAAAAAAAAAAAGATCCAAGAGGATATCAGTAAACAGAGAGACATCCCTTTTCCCAGATACACAGAACAAAGTGTCAAAATAGCCATATTTTCAAATATTACATAGATATAAATTTAATAAAATCCCAGTCAAAAACTAACAGCATCCCCCTAAAAACTACAGAAAATAATCTAAAGATTAATGGAACTAGAAAATAGAGTAGCAAAAGCATTCTGGCAGGAGGCATCACCATCCTGGACTTCACACTGTATTATAAAGCTAACATGATAAAAACAGCATATTGTGCTGACATAAAAACAGACATATGGATCAATGAAACAGAATAGGGAACCAATTTAGTCACTGAGTTCTGTCAAAGGAGCCAAAAACATACACTGGAGTAAAGATGGTCTGCTTAGCAGTCGGAGCTGCCAAAACTGATTGTCCATGTGCAGAAAATTGAATCTACACTCATAATTCTCTTTTTTAATTGCTTTTAAATTACTTTTAATAAGAAATAATGTATAACAATGTGATGGTTTCAAAACACATTAGTTATACATTTCAATATTTGATACAATGAATATTGTTGTCCTATTAGTTATACAGAGCACAGGGTGTAGATGCTATAATTTTTCAAATCATTATTGGTGCAACAAAATTTCTTCTCATTGAACTAAGAGAAAGTAGTTATATACATAATCCAATGTTCAATAATCGCAGTGGGTTATTGGCAAACTGGCAATGTTGGAAGTTACTGATTTAAGCCTTTTGCAACTCATCATTCTAATCTAGCTTTACATTTTATGTCTTGTGGTTAAACTTTTCTGCTGGGTAAGTCAAGGGCAATTTTAAGCAAGACCTGTAGAGCAAAGCATGTAACTTTTGTATCTCTCAAGTTCAGTCAAATCTCCTCAGGATTTACTTTGGAACCATGTACAATGTTTTGTAAAACTGATGCCAGTGTCAGCTGTCTGGATGAGTGATGGCGATTGCTTGACCAGTTTACTCTCTGTGAAAGCCTCAAAGAATGTTTTCTCTCTAGGTAACTCTCCTTTGGCACACTATGTATCTTCAGTCTCTTTCCTCTGTAGCCACATAATTTCCTTGAATAGAAAATTTGGGAAACCACTGAGTTATAGGATATTATAGCACAGGTTCTCTTAAGTCCTGAGTCTTCACTGACCTTGAAGGGCTAGGGCCAAAATATTGGCTATCCTTGTAGCCCTTCTTTTTCTCTAATTTTTGGTCTGTAAACTTATATTCTTAACCCTCCAGAAGATAAGTTTAGTGAGACTATTACTCTATAACATAGATACTTGAGCATGACATCACTGTCTTTCTGAGTGTCAAACATCTTAGACTTAACTTAAAATTGGTATTTTCTATCAATGGTTGATATTCTAATAAATCTCTATAGAATGTGATAAAAGCAGTTACACATTTTTTACACATTTAGAAATATAAGTATAGCCTGTAATCCCAGCACTTGGGAGGCTGAGGCAGGAGGATCAATGTGAGTTCAAGACCAGCCTGGGCTACAGAAGTGAGCTCAAGGCCAGACTGAACTGCACAGCGAGACCCTGTCTCAAAAAGACAAAAAAAGAAAAGAAAACAGAAAAAAGAAATATAAGTATATACAAAATTATAGCCTGTCATTCTGATCTTTTAGATGTAGGCTGCTTCTAAGATAATTTCAGTTACTGCTATACTCTCTCTCTCAAGTAAATGATTGGTTTACAAGAAAACAAAAAAGAGTATTAAATGAGAGTAAGAGACTAGGAAAATGCCATAGGATAGACTCATAGCTCTCATCATGTACTAAAAAAATCAAGTGGATCAAAGACCTAAACACTGTAACAGAAACACATAATCTAATAGAAGCTAAAATATTACTAGCAGGAAGATAAACCATCACAGCCTCTATGGAAATCAGTATGGAGATTCCTCAAAAAAATGAAAACCAGACATTTCTTTTAATACAGTTATTCCCCTTCTACGTATTTTGCTAAGTGTTAATGACATAATGCCAGAGTAATGTGTACCCTGAGTATTTCCCTGAGTTCTATGAGTTACCAAATTAATATAGCAAATGTCCTTTGTATTAGTCCCAGCTAAAGCAGATGCATATCTATGCTCATACAATAGTAGCACAATTCATAATAACTAAAGCTTGGGCAAAGATTATATTTTATTGGTACATGTTTTTAACATATAATGTTTACATTCATCTTAGGCAGTAGGTACATGAACTTAAGTAATGCTAATATCTTCCATTCCCTTTGACCTATACATCCATCAGTAGATCAATGGATAAAGAAAATATCAAGTATTATTGTGCCATAAAGATGAATAAATTAGGGTCATTCATAGGAAAATGAATGTAATCTGAGACCGTACACTAAGTGAAATAAATTATGTGAACAAACTTAAATATTACATACTTTTCTTGTAAGAAAAACCCAAAGTATAAAAATTTTTTAAAAATTAAAGACAGACAACAAGAAACAGGGAAATAGACACTTTGGAAATGGGAAGGTGAATTAGATATGGAGTGAGGTGGTAGGGCAGAAAGGTGAAAGGGAATGGAACATATTAGCATTACTAAGTTCATGTACCTACTGCCTAAGATGAATATAAACATTATATGTTAAAAACATGTACCGATAAAATATAGTCTTTGCCCTCTAAATGCTAATTATGCAATATTGAAGATAAGCATGTAAAGAGTAAATAATGATAGATACAAAAGCTAGGAGTTCTGAATCCCTCTTTGTACACATCCCAGCTGAGCAGCTTATCCCAGAAAGGAATCATAGGGGCGCCCTCTAGGGAATGGAGAAGTCAGGAAGAATTTGTTGCTAATTTATAAGTTTGAGCATATGTTATTTTCTTCAAAAGCCCAGCAATTTCACATTTTAAGAAACTTTAGTCATGGCACACAAAACTTACATTATGAGAAATCTTTCTTCAGAGAACAAATTTATACACATGCACTGAAGTTTCATTTCATTCTGGAGAAATAATCTTCAGCTATGAGAAGTAGACAGATGCCTTCAGTTTATCTCATTTCGGATTAAATACCAAAGAAATCACTGGGACACTAGAGATTAAACCCAGGGCCTTTGCACATCTCTAGCCCTTGTTTCATTTTTTGAGTCAAGGCCTTGATGAGTTGCCCAGGCTGGGCTCCAATTTATGATCCTCTTGCATCAGCTTCCCAGAGTGCTGGGATTATAGGTGTATGCTGTCATGCTTGACTGAAAATGGTAAATTAAAAAAAAAAATAAACTTGGAATAAGATAAATGTAAGCAAATGATTAAACCCAGTTCCCTTAAAATAAACAATTGGTGTTTCATGGTGTAAAAAAAAAGGAAGAAATCATATTGGAGAAAATACTCTTAAATAAGATGACCATGACCCAACTCAAACTTTGGAATGATTTACATGGATTCATAAAAATATTCTTAATGGTGAAGGAAAATTAACATCTATTCCAAGCAAATAGAAAAGAGAACTTAAACTTTAAAATATATTTGAAGTCTTTTCCTTTGACCTAAAAGTACAGGTAAGTTTCAAATTCTAATCTCTGCTAAATCATGTTTTGACACTTTAAAAACTTTTGGTCTTATCTATTGTGATACTGTAACATAATAAGAATTACACCTTTGGTCACTGCCCTTGGCTTCTGACACACAGTTCATAAAACCCTTGGAATCTTCAAAGTGAAGAGCTATCTTTTTGCAACAGTAACATGGAGGAAGGATACAATAAACAAATATCCCTTGTATTATTCCCAGTTAAAGCAGATGCATACATAATTAAACATATACTGTAATAAGAAAAGTGTGATTCATTTAGTTTATGCCCCATGTTAGCGTACCTCTATTGGTGTACACTATAGTCAGGTATAGTGGGCAGGGCTATTTGAAGTTCAGTCAAGAAGAATCTGTTGATATGCCCAGCATCTCTTTCTTCCCTGCAAGCTGCTCTCTTTGACTTTTCTCTGCTAAATATCAGGACAGAGGAGCCCTGAAACAGCTTGATAATAACATCTGGTCCCCAGAAAGGCTACAACATAATTGGAAAGTTGGAACATCAGCCTATCCTCTAATCTCTGAGAGGAGCTAAAGGCTTCACTACATAGGTGTCAGTGCTTCTATGCAGTGGACTGACAGTACACCTCCCACAGAACAAGGCTCAGAGAGCTTTCAGGCATGGGGGTGACACACTGGAAAGTGTGTGGAAGCTCTACACCAACCTTGCTTTGGGCATCTCTTCTCTATTGCTATTCATCTGTACCCTTTGCAGTGTTGTCCACGATAAACTGGTAACCAAGTGTTTCCCTGAGTTCTATGAACAGTCTACCAAATTAATCTAGAAAAAAAGGAAGGTATTAGGAGCAATGGACCTATAGATGGTTGGTCAGAAGCATGGGTCATTGACCAGGGGCTTACAACTGTCACCTGAAATGGAGCTATCATACTGGACTAAGTGCTTAACCTGTGGGTCTGATGCTGGCTCTAGGGAAATAGAGTCACAGCTGTTTTTAAATTGTAGGATTCTCAGCCAGTAAACACTGGAGAATTATTTGGTGTGGAGAGGAAAAGTCCCACTGTTGGAAGTGTTGTGTTCAAACAGAGTGTGGAGTAAAAAGGCCACTCCGTTTCTTCTGTTCTTAAAGAATCATGTGCAAACTGGTATTTCTGATGTTGTTTACTCCAGAGTGGAAGTTCACTAGTACACTTGTGTCAGATGCCTCCTTGCAATCTGGACTCTCCTATGAGTGAAATAAAAACAGAATTGAGGGGACCCAAGTCAACAGATACTACATGCAGGGCTAATGAGAAGTGAGCTCTTCAAAGCTGAATGTTGCAGTTTTCCTACAGCATTGTTGTATGATACAGTTTTTAAAAGAATAGTGTTACATTCAACCCAGCAACCAGGACTGGCATGTGAGTGAGACTACCTGGAGCCCACCAGAAACTCATTCAACTCAGCAACAAGGCCTGGCATGTGACTGGAACTTCACCCATCAGATAGGCCCAGTATGCAAAACTGTGGCAGAACTCCCTGAAGAGAGGCTAAAGACAAGATCCATCCAGAAAATCCAGGAATAGAGCATCTTGCCAGAGTAGCACAGCAGGTTCACCTCCAAGGGCTGCAGCAGGAAGAAGTAGAGCTCAGAAACCAGACTCAAGCCACATCCACTTGCACAACTTTGAACTCGGTAGAACCAGATCCGATGCTAAAGCAAGAACTCTACCAAAGCTCTACACCAAAGGTAAGCAGGCAGGGCTATAGAAAATGGCAATAGAAGGATCAAAATGCACTCTCAGGCCCAGAGCCCACCAGGAACAAATGCAGTGGACAATAGCATAGAAGAAATTGGAATTCGTACACCTGAAATCTCTGAAATAATAGCGTCTGAAGTAAAGAAACAAGTGCAGAAAGGTGTAGAAGAAATCAGATCAGAAATAATTTCTGAAGTAAATGAAGAAATAATAACTATAATGAAAGAAGCACTAATTGCTTCTAAAGAAGACACTGAGTTAAAAAATAGATGTGAATAGAAAAATGATATAATCCTTGAATGACTAATATAGGAAAGTAATACAATTCATGAAGCATATTCAAAATACTATACAGGAAATTAAAACCTCAATGACAAGCTGGCAAAACCATTTCAAGTAAAGTGAAAATAGATCTTCAGCCATTAAAGGCACCATTGCAGCTAGCAAAAAGGTAAGAAAAGATCTCTGAAAAACAACTGGGATACAGGAAATAATTATTCAACATCTGTAAGATGATGCAAAGATGAACAGTGTAAGACTAGTAGACATCAATGAAAAAGGAGTCTGTACGAGTGACATAAAAAGAATATGGGCAAAAGTCATAGCAGAAAATGTCCCAAATATAGGGAAACAATTTGACATTCAGGTAACCAAAGCATATAGACCCAATAAATAGATCCAAATAGCATCGACCCAATTAAAAACACACCCAGACATATAATAATCAAGATCTCAGAAATTCAGCACAGGAACAGTATACTAAAAGCCACTAAAGAAAAGAAACAGATCACATTTAAAGGAAAACCTATCAGAATAATGACAGATTTTTCTTCACAAACCTTCAAGTAAAGAAGAGCATGGAGCAAGGTACTACAAGTCTTGCAAGAAAACAAACTCCAACCCAGACTGATATACCCTGCAAAACTGTCTTTTAACTATAATAGAGAAATGAAACACTTTCAGGACAAAGTACAACTAAAGCATTTCATGATGACAGGGCCAACCCTATACAGTTTGCGAACATTCAAGAGAGAGATCAAAATGACCACAACTCCATGAAGGAGAATGGAAAGAACACACCAAACAGGGCAAACAACTAAACACAGAAGAAAAAGAGCAACAGCAGTCTTTCAGCTATTCTTTTGGATGCAGCAGCAAAATAGTTCCATCAGCATATTGTATAAATGGACTTCTCTTGCACCCTGTGGGTCATAATTCTGTCTGGGCCTACAGGGTGGATATCAAAGAAATAGCAGTAGTTCAGTCCCACAAGTCACACCTGGCCACCAGTAAGCATCATGGACACTGTCCATGTCCACGACATACTAGAACTTTGTGTGATATCCTATCCTAAAACTGTTAAAAGTTCTAGTCATATATTTGCAATTCCAGTATTTATGCTGTTTTATTCTTAGTAATTCTTTACTGCCATGTAAACTTTTTCTTAGTTTATATTTTTGTATAAAACTATTCAAGTACTATGTGGGTACTATGAATTGATTACAGATTCACAAATATGATACACTACATTCTGGCCTCTAAGTTGGACTCACGATTTGATTTGAATTTTGGAATATTGTTTTGAAATATTTAATTCAATTTTAATTGATATTTAAGTAAATTTCTGAATATTATTTAATTATAATTTTGTTTTAAGATTCATACAGTATCTTTGACTAACAATCTACTTATAAGACATGGCATAACATTTTCTACTAGTATTAGAAGCTTTAAAAATAGGAAAAAGAGGAGCTGGGCGCGGGGGCTCACGCCTGTAATCCCAGCACTTGGGAGGCTGAGGCAGGAGGATTGGTGCGAGTTCAAGACCAGCTTGGGCTACAAAAGTGAGCTCAAGGCCAGCCTCAACTGCATAGTGAGACCCTGTCTCAAAAAGACAAAAAATAAATAAATAAAATAAAAATAGGAAAAAGGAATATATATAAATAATACATATATAAATACTTTCTCTTAGCTCACTGAGAATAAAAATTTCTACTAATATTGTTTAGACAAGATATCAGGTCTGCATCTTGTCCTCTGAAAAACTACTATAAAGACAAGAACATGTATTGTATTAATTATTGCAAAAAAAAAAAAAAGAGACAAATACAAAGCAAGACCTATATAACAGAAAATGTAACTTTTGTATCTGACAAGGTCAGTTAGAGCCCCTCAGGATTTACCCTGAAACCATGTACAGACAATGGTCCTAAGAATCTCCATCAAGTTTGAAACTAGCAGTTAATTGGTAGAATTCTCACCCTGACTAACTATATGTTGATATTTGTGAACTAAGCAACTACACTGAGGATAGCAATGTGTAATACTAAAACCTTACTTGGAATACCTATCATTGTGGTCTTCTAAATGTATACTGCTTCTGATGTCCAACAGTTATTGCTATACTCTCTCTCTCTCTCTCTCTCTCTCTCTCTCTCTCTCTCTCAAGTAAATGTTTGTTTAAAAACAAGGTAATAAAAGAGCATAAGAGAGAGAAAAAAGAATAGTGTTATACAAACACTGCCCTGACATTTAATGAAGAAAAGCCAAAATTGTCAGTCTTCTGGGAGGAAAGAGGTTCTGGGCATATCAATGGATTGCTCCTGATTCAAATTCAAGTAACTCTGCTTACCAAATGCCTTGCTGTAGTGTATGCCCATAGAGGTGTCTTAACATGGGCCATAAAGTAGATGAACCATACTTTTCATATCATATTACCTATTTAATTGTATGCTCACCTGCTCTGACTGGGAATAACTCAAGGGATATTGGTTTATCATTCTTAGTTTTTGTTTTGCACTATTCCACACTAGCAATGCAGGCTGATTACATGCTTCACAGGCATTGGTGTGTGGACAGAACAGAGCTTACTCTTTTTGCATCCCCCTCCCTTCCCCTCATCCTTCACTCCATCTCTTCAACCCCTTACCTTTTATAAAAGCCCCTTCTCCCTTTATCTTATTATTTATCTTTCTTTTGTACTCTGTTTATATTTTGGACTCTCATATAAGAGACATTTGAGTTTATGCATTTGATTTATTCACTTAACACCATGATTCCAAACTGCACCAATTTACCTACAATGACTTAAAGTTTTTTTTTCCCTTTTCTCTTGTCACACTCAGTTCTCAGTATCAACATAGCACTTGGCAGCCACGATCAAAAATTTGAATGTATATATGAATGAATGAATGAATGAAATGTAAAGCAAATATCATATCTTTTGAGTTAGAGATGTCATCCATAATATATCTGTAACACTATACAGCAGTTTAGGGTAGCGAACCTATAGTACCCAGGCTGTAGCCAACTGTTCATTACCACTGAAAGCTCTGGAAGGTTCGCTATCACTGTATAGAGGAATCACAGAGTATCTCAGTTATGTAGAGATGAAGGCCTAAATATTTAATACCACAAATTTCTTAACAGAGGGGGAGAAAATTCAAGGCAAATCTTTTATGTCCTATAAATTGATTTCCTGTAAAAATTACTGGCATCCATTACTCTCTATGAAATTATAAGGGAGGATTTTCACTAGGTCTAGTGCAGTGGTTCTCAACCTTTCTAATGCCGTGACCCTGCAATACAGTTCCTCATGTTGCGGTGAACCCAAACCAAAAAATAATTTTGGTGACTACCTCAAAACTGTAATTTTGCTACAGTTGTGATTTGGAGTGGCTTTAGGTGACCCCTGTGTTTTGGTCATTCGACCCCTACTGGGGTAGCGACCCACAGGTTGAGAACCGCTGGTCTAGTGCTTACATTTTTTTTCTTTTCTTTTTTTTTTTTTTTTTCCTCACTCTGGAGCTTTTATTTTATTTTGTTTTATAAAGAGAATTGCAAAATAATAGATTAGACATTAGAAATGACACATGACTTTTTAAAAGCAAGATGATACATATTCAACAGTGGTTGTTATATTGCACATTGTTGTCTTCAATGTAGTTGCTCAAGTTATCAGATAGAAGCATGTGAAATTGGGCAAAGTAAACATTTTAAGCAAACTGGTCAAGCAATGGCCATGACTCATCCAGATGGTTGACTGACAAAAGTTCTACAAAATGCTATACATGGTTTTAAGGTAAATCCTGAGGGGATTTGACTGACTTTGTCAGATACAAAAGTTACATGTTTTGTTATATAGGTCTTGCTTTAACTTGGCCTTAACCACCTAGCAGAAAAGTTTAACCAGGAGGCATAAAAAGTAACGCCAGATTAGTATGATGAGTTGTAAAAGGCTTAAGTTAACAGCTTCCAACATTGCCAGTTCTGCTGATAACCCATTACTATTGTGGAATATTGGACTATGTATACAACTACTTTCTCTTAGGTCAATTAGAAGAAATATTTGTACCAATGGTCTTTAGAAAACTTATGTCTTCATCTTGGATTCTGAACAACTACTCTGAAGACAACAATAAACTTTGTGTTGATTATTGTGGCTATCCTACTGATGGGTTTTGGAACTGTCTCATTGCTATCTTTTTCTTGTTGAAATTAATAAAATAAAATAAAATGAAAAAAAGAAAAATTGAAATACACCCATGTTTATAGCAGTGGGATTTTTCATAGCTCAGTCTTGAAAACCACCCAAATGCCCACCAACTGAGGAAAAAACCCACACTTTAGCTATAGATTTTTTGTGTCCAGTAAGATTCAAGTTTGGAAAAACTGAAGTAGTATAATCATCTTAGCTATCCTGTTTTGAGGGTAGTGGTTAATGTTTAACATTTTTACTTTGCACTTCGTGTTTACATTTTTCAAATCTAAAAATAAAAATGACATTTTAGAATTAAATTATTTGAAACTATTGGATTTTTTTTTTTTTTTTTTTTTTTTTGCTCAGCAAGCTTGTTTCATTTTTATTTATTTTCTTTAATTTTATTTTACATTAAAGTGTAAAAATGGAAACAAAAGCAAAAATAAATAGGAAGAACAAAGACAGGAACATTAATATAAAGCAATACATAGCATACATATTATCAAAAGAAGAATAGCAAATCGGAAAGTACTGGATGTAAAGGCAATGTTTAACTAGAGGTTAGCCTGGCCTGCGGTGCCCAATCCATCCCTTTATGGCTGTCACCTTCAGAGAAACTATACTGCCCGCTGTGATTGTCCTTTCATGCAGGAATGATTCTGCCAGCGCCTGTCCTGAGCTGCACTACATGACTATAATTTTGCCTATAGTTCATTGCTCTGGGTCAGCAAAGGGCTGATTTTTAGCTCATTTGATTCTGCTGTGGATTCGCTCCCCAGAAGCAAACGCTGTAGTAGCTGATGGCAACATCTTAAGAGGAAATCTCTTCTGCAGTCTCCCACTGAACCCCAGAGCTTCCCTTGAGCCTTTCTTTTCTTTTCTGGAACCTGTGTATTCTCTTTTCCAATTTGTTAGGAGTCTTTAGCATCCTTCTAATCAGTCCCTATATTGTGCTTCAGGAGCCAGTCAGTTTCTATTCCTCACAGCTAAAAATCCTAACAGCCCACATCACCAGAGGCAGCGGCCTCACAGTCACTTACTCCGGACGATCAACCTGGTGAAGGCCGAGGTGAAGAGGTTTCCTCCTATGTATCTGGCCGAGTACACGCCAGCATCTTGCAGCTGAGCACGTGGCAGGCGCACTTCTAAAATATCAGGGACTTCATGCCGGGGCACTGAATGGATGAAGGAACCTGGTGAGAGGGAAGAGTAGAAAACAGCAGGTAGCACTTCAAACACATTCTTGTTTCCTTGTCTGTCCTCAAAAATCATTCACCCCATGATTTACTGAAAACTTTGTCTCTGTCTCAGGCTTGGAATACAACACTGCCCGAGTCCCCTGGTTAACAGAAGATATGTGAAAAAAAAAAAAATCTAACGTTCTCCCAGTTATATCCTTTTCTCAATTCCTTTATTTTATATAATAATCTGCAGAGAAACAGAATTTGAGACCCTCCTTATATTATGGTAGGCTTTCATTGTACGCACATATAAACACATTCACAAATATACAGACTGTATTTAAATTCCCACTCTGATTTATTTGATTAAGTAATGAAACATTGCCTAAGAGGGCTCTTATCCCCGATACAACCTAGTAGCATGCGTCATAGCAACTTTACTTCAAACATCTGTCCCTGAAACTGTAGTAACGTAATGATGTAGTATATGAAGCATTATCCAATGTCTCACACTATGGTACTAAAAAGAGATGGAACATACACTCACCATTTTTGTAAATCACGGCGTCCTCTTCCTTAATTACCACCTTTTTGAAAGATATACTTACATTATCTCCCTTGTTCACAGTCATAGTTAAAGTAGCTGGGAGGAAGGAAGCTTTTAAAAAGAAAAAACAAATACCGAAAATGATGTCACACATTTTTCTCAGGAGCAACTGAACACTGAGCCTCAAAAAGTGAGGCTTGAGTCAGTTGTTTTTTATATCAAAGACAGTACTGGCTAATAGATTTTATTCTTTCTTAAGGTTATGCATTCTTTTGAGAATTTGACATATGGAATGGTCATTTTCTCTTTAAAAATATAAACATACACAATATGAGATGTAATTTTTCCCTGTGGGTGATGGGCAGGTGAGAACGTGATGTTCAGCATCTGTTATCAAAATAAATCCTGACATTAACTGTAAAGTATATTAACTAAGAATCAGCTGTCTTTCTCCAATCTGTACCAGATTTCCTCAAAGTAGAAAAGACTATAAATATAATATGAGTTTCTTCACGGTGAAAAACAGAAGAACATTTGCCAAATAGCTCTGCCCTTGTTCCGTTCATGTGGAGGATATTACTGTTGCTCAAAATCACTCTAATTGTTTCAGATTCTTCAAACATTTTCCAAATGGTTTGGGCACAATGCTGGGCTTCTTTGTGGTATAAATAGCAGAATACTGAAGAATAAAGACAATGAAGGAGTCCAATATCTCACCTTCTACCCTTCAATCATACATGTATGCCTGATCTAGTTATGGTACTGGACAGTACTGGGAGGAGATGGGGAATTATTCTGTATTTGTCTGGCTTTTTTAGACTACAAATCAAAGGACTGAGAACTTCTGTCTCTGTGTTAGGTTAGTAATATATCATTGTTCTGCTTTACTGGAGAAAATATGTGAATGAAATCTAATATTATCCCAGCTACATCCCTTTCTGAATTCCTTTATATTATAATCTGCAAAGAAACACTGTATAGACTGAGAGATTAAATTTATGTCTATGTTAAAATGCAAGAATTAAAGTAATAAAATATAAATGCAATTTAAAATATAATGTTTAATACTAAAACTATACCACTAAAAGAAGAGAATCATAATGTATAACTTCCTAAACATAGAGAGAAAGATGGAGTAGAAGTAAACACTAAAATGACAACAAAACAGGCCACAGAAAAATCATGATATGGAAAAGTCAAAGGATAGATGGCAGCTGATATGCCAGATAGATATTAAAGAGTGTTTCAGAATAAATTAAAACATGTATAGCCCTGTGCTCTTTTTATAAATGACACATTAAACATAATGACAAATCAGATTGAGAATGAAGGCATAGCAAATATATATCAAATTAATACTAAGTAAAACTACTTTTGAAACATCAGAAAAAAATCTAAAGTCAAAATGTCTAGGGATAATGATGGTTTTTATATGACAATAAGAAGGAACTGTCCACTATCTAACAAAATCTTGTCTGAAGATTTTATTCACATCTCATTTAGGAAGCTATGGCCTTCCTGAACTTGTACATGTGCCCCACTGGGGGGCTTCAAAGCACCTGAGACAAAACCCAAGAGCTAAAGGAAGAAACAGACAAATCTCCAAGTCTTGTGTAGACTGAAAAATGTGAAGGAAAAATATAGAAAATTTGAGTAATACCATTAAAGATTTGTTGAATGTTTATAAAATCTACACTAGATATCTAAATACAGATTATTTCCAACCATATTGCTTCTTTTTAAGCCACGTAGCCCATCTCTATGTACTTCAAATTGTGTGATCAAAACATACCTAAATTAAAAATCAATAGCAAAACACTCTGTACACCAGGTATAAATAAATTCCTAGTTTCAGCTCAAGGAGTAAGCCATAGGTATCAGAAAATCTCTCGCTGAGGACTCCTTATGCCTCTGGGCTTCTTGCACTCTCATCCTCGGTTCATCTGTGGCTTTCAGGTTGGAACTTGAGGTTGCTGATCTAGTGCTGGTGTGTCTCTGGCTTCTACAGATGCCCTGTGAGGTCAGGAGGTGGCTCTGCCCCATACTCCGAAGGCCATAACCTTTAGTTCTGCCTGTTTGCTTTCCTGTGCTGTGAGCTATGCTGTGAACTATACCTGCTAACTTAGGCATGGCGCTCTGCCAGGGCTGCCCCGTACAGACAACTGTGCCAACATCTTTGGCACAGGTGATGACTTGGACAAACCTAGGAAGAGCGTGGGACAGACCAGATGGCACACAAGCCCTGGAATCAGACAAGTCCAGGCTCAAATCTACTCTCTAGACTTCTTCATCTGAAGTTCAGAAGAAATAAATTCTACCATAAAGTACTCTTAGGCTGTTAAATCACAGACCTTAAGCCCACCATGCCTCTTCTCCAAATGCAAATATAGAGCAACACTGCTGTGCTGACATTCGGCATTTGGTTGTGCCCGGTGGCTTGCTCAGTGGTACAAAATAGATCAATGCTACAGGTAAGGTTGACAGGGATATAGTGAGTATGGACGTAGTGTCACAAGGCTCCTTCTCACACTAACAAGGTGCTTCACTTGGCCATCCTATTGTGTGAAATTCTTATCTCCTCTGCAGTAGGCTGCTGGGCTCCTGTGAGAATGTTTTCTAGCCAATTCATATAGCAGTTCTTTTCTATGTGGTTTGTTTATATTTTCTGCCCTTTTGTGTCATGATTGTTTAGTTGACTGTGAGACTTCCCATGCAGCATTGTATTATAAAAAGGAACTGAGATTCCCCAGTAAGCTCAACTATATTGTGCCCCCTTCCAACTTTTTGTACATTTTAAGCTCCCTACTTTCTCAGGGGCACTACCACATCAGCATTCTAATACTCTCCAGTGATCACCTCTTGCATTCATGTCTCCAGGCTGATGTACTTTGCTGAGAAATAATGGAGGATCTAATCTTCAAATTGTACTCTGGGCTTCCTGGTGCCACAAGGGCCAGGCCTCTATTCATTACACCATGTCCTGTGACTTGATTGTATTATGAAAGTAATAATCAGATTTTATCCATGTTTACTATGGACAAGCACCGTTCTAAATACTTCATACAAATTTAATTTTCACAACACCCCTCTGATGTAGTTGCTCTCATCTGCACTAAAAGGTACAGAAAGTTTAGCAACCTGCTCAGGTTCACCTGGGAAAGCCAGGATCTGAGTCAGAGAAGCTGGCAATGTTAGTGCTCAAAAGGCTTAGGTTATGTAGTTTAAAATACAACTATCACATTTTGTAAATGAGATTACTGAGGCGTGCGTGGAAGATGCTCTGCTAAAGATCACCTGAGTGGGCAAAGAAACAAGAACACACCTCACTTATTCCTTGAAGACTAGAGAAAAAAATCAATGATTGTAAATACAGCTAAATTACAATGGTGGTACCCTTAATTTGTGTTATTTAGATACAGGTGACCCCTCTCAACCTCACCAGTCAGCTTTTGGATAATTTGATGTTTTTAATGGAAATCTATTTCCCATCTACACATAGAAAGAAAACTTTTCTTCTGATGGACCATTCTAAAACACATGTTTGGATCTAAAAATGTTTCAAACTTTATTTACTATATAACTGCCTAGCTCCAGATGAGATCACCAGTGAGGTTTGAACAAACTGCTGTTGACTGTTTTAGATAACACCATTGATAAAAAAGAGTGTGGCTATTTAGGGTATGGGAGCTGATTTAAGCCATGTTTTGGCACATCTCAAATGGGTTTTCCATTTCCTCCCCAGTGTACTAGTCAGCAGTAAGCAGGAATGCACTGATGTTTTTCCTGTCCTCCTGTGTCCCTGGGTGGGTGTGTCTGAGTCCCCACAGTGTTTCACTAAGGACTTAGTAATAGCATGAAGACATAGCACTGGGTGTTCTCCTGAGTCACTATAACAGATATCACTGTCTCTGTATTCCACACACACATCCTTCAATGGATGATCAAGAAAAGGGAACACAGTTGCCAATCTGAGATGCTGCTGTTGTTAAAATACAGGAGAAAAAGGCTGTCCATTTTTCTATTTTGTACATACTTCTACAATTATGTCAGTGCATGATCTGTCTAAGTGCTACAAATGGAAAGGGATATTAGTACTCTCTCCATAACTTCAGAATACTATCATAATCATAGTGTTAACCATAGCAGTAATTGTTGGTTCATTATCTGTGAACAAGAAAATGTTAGTAATCTTTAAATATTTCATTTGATTTTTGAATATGTGTAATGAATTCTTTATTCCCACTCTTTTTTGAATGGGAAAAACAGTAATTTCAATTACTTAAATAACTGGCCCTGAGCCATGTCACTCAGTTAAAAGCAAGGCTCAAATCCATGTCTGGCTTCCACTCTCATCTCTACAATGTGCCCAGGTTACTCTTTAACTTTTCAGGCAGAATCTCTGTAGCTTATAAAATAAGTGCTCAAAGTCAGAATGAATTGTTTACATTGAGAATCACATGGAAAGTGCAATGCAGTGGTTGCAAATACAGGCTCTCACAGAAGATCATCAAATTCCATCTACCAACTATTATTATTAATATATATTTTGTTGGGCAGTATTTCACTTTATACAAGCTTTTAAGAGATGTCTGTAAATCATGGCATGTGTGGCACTCATTTCATACATATACCATACTTATTTAAAACTTTATGGAATTTTTTCACAAATGGTAATAATGGAGACAAATAAAGTTAATAACTTGCCTAAGGCCACACAGATGGTGAGTGGTTGAGAAAACATTCAAAGTGAGTGAGTTTGAATCTAAACGCCGCTCTGTCTCCACTATCACTCTCATCCCTTACCCTGACTGGCTGGACTTAAGCTCTCTTCTGCCTTAGCTCTCAGTCCGGAGAGAGCATCGCAGTTGTTTTTCAATTCCCAATGTCCTGGTCAATATGTTCCACAGTTTGTTACTCCTGCATGGTGCCAAGGCCCATCTCAGGGCAGCCCCAGTGGGTCTCATGGTGCATCGCACATCGTTCCCATGAACCACTGCGGTGCCAACCCCAGTTCCTCTTCCTTCCAACTGTGAAAATTCAGCAGAGTGCTCTTCCTTACACAAGTTAAACTCACATGACACAGGAGAAAAATAGCAGTGCTGACCATCAGCCACGGTAGCTTTGGCTCACCCCACATCCCTTTCCTCCACCTCTTCCCTCACTGCACAGCCGAATTCCTGGGAATTTCTGCTGCATGCTTTTCCCACTTGCCTACATGTCATTTAAAAGGGAGCATAATATTTTTGCTGAGAAAATCCTTTCCTCCATTTGTAATGAACAGATAGTTTATCCCCTTTGGCTAAAAATGAGCTTTCTGCCTTTAAGTCTTTTTACTTACTACTACTACTAGCAAATTCAAAAAAATGTTTTTGGGAGAACCTCAGACTTGCTCCTCAGAGTTTTATCCATTTTGTAACAGCAGGGTCTTGCCACCTGGGACCTTCATAGAAATACACAATCTGAGGACTCTAACAACCTACCGAGTCAGAGTCTGCCTTGTAAAAAAAAAAAAAAAAAAAAAAAAAAAATCCATAGGTGATGATGAGTATGTTTGACTTTGAAGAAAAAAATTCCTGCAGAATTTTTTATGTAGACACTGTCAAATCAGAAATGTATACCAGTGTATTACTTATCTTAGATCAGTTGTTTAATTAAAAACCTTGGGGCTGGGGAGATAGCTCCAAGGCACAAGTGCCTGCTGGGCAAGTGCAAGGCCATGAGTTTGAACCCTGGTCCCACCAAAAAAAAAAAAAAAAAAAACCTAGCCGCTAACTAGGTTATGTGGTGCATGCCTGTGATCTCCGTACTCAGGAGGATGAAGCAGGAGAAGCATCAGAGTTTGAAGCCAACTTGGGCCTCAAAGTGAGTTCAAGACCAGCCTGAACTGCGTAGTGAGACCCTATCTCTGAAAGACTAAATAAATAAATAGTAAAAAATAACCTCTAAGAACTGGGGCCCTGTGGTTAGACAATATTAATTTGAAGAACACCTCTTTAATAGCCTGGCATACCAGCACATGCTTGTTAATCCCAGCACTCTGAGAAGCTGATGCAGGAGGATCCCAAATTTAAGCCTACACTGGGCAACTTAATGATTTACAGAGACTAAGTCTAAATAAGAAATTAAAAAAGCACCAGTGATGTAGCTCAGTGAAAAGGCCCTGGATTCAATCCTAATACCAAAATCAAGAAAATACCTTATGTTAGGTATGAGAACCCAAAGAAGGTGGTTAATTTTAAAAGGCCAGAGTATTTCAGTGGGAATAAAATGGCAGGAGGGAAAAAGGATTCCACTTCTTCACCTTTCCCTGTATCCCTTTTTGCCACTCAAGTTTGTAATACCCTCTCATTATAATTAGGTGTAGCTATCTGACTTGCTCTAGGCGATAAATGAGGCATTGGTCATAATGTGTGAAGGGCTGGATCATTCAAGAGAGCACCACACTGGAATCTGTACCTTCTTCCCACCAAAACTCTTGGAAGCCTGCTTCCTTGTTCAGGCCCGGGAGTCGTACAACACAAGGATTAAATAATACTTGCAGCACCATTAAATGGGTAATTGACTTAAAAATTTAGCTTAGGATCCAGCTTAGATTTGGGATAAAGGATGCATCTCACCATTGCCTGTAGCATGGTAGCAAGGCTCTCAAATCCTCCTTCAAAATTCTGGTGTTTTCTGGAAGGAACCTAAGTCCTTAACTGTTGGCACTAAATCCTGGTCTCTTTCCCAAAGGGTAGCCATCAACAAGTTCTTCAGTTCTCATCTTCCCCTAAATCTTTGCTCTTTGTCATTTATTTGTAGCAGCCTCTCTTACTCTGGCCCAGCTAATTGACTTCAATTGGGCAATAAAACATGGCATAAGTGACAACATCCAATTCTGAGCCTAGATTTTTAAAGCCTTGGGTTGTCATTTGTTCTTTTCTGTGCCGTCTCCAGGAGAATGTGCCTAGCTTTGCTGCTACAGAATAACAGATGCATGGGACCAAGCCAAGTTTCCCAAGACCCGTTCAGGCTGATACGCATACAACAAGCCCACACCACACATGTAAGGATGCCCAGCCACCTGCACTACAGCCATGTGGTCAACTCACAGGACTTAGACTCACAAGCTACAAAGGCTTATTATGTTCCACCATGAGTTGTACTTATGCTTCAGGCACTATTGTGGCAATAGATAACCAATAGACAGCAAGAAACCAATGAGAGTCAGTTTCTGACAGAGGTTTCCCTTTTTTGTGTATTTATTGTATTTTTATGTATCTTCCTGTATTTTAAGTATGTATTTTTTTTTTTTTTTTTTTTTTTTTTTTTTTTTTTTTTTTTTTTTTTTTTTTTTT
>PVJA010039674.1:0-18997 GCA_004027025.1 Myocastor coypus | reverse complement strand
AGCAATGGCCGTGACTCGTCCCGAAGCCTGACACTAACAACAGTTCTACAAAGTACTGTCTATGGTCCCAAACTTAATCCTGAGGGGATTTGATCCTGGAAGATACAAAAAAATGAATGTTTTGTTATACAGGTCTTGCTTCGACTTGCCCTTGACCACCCAGCAAGAAAAAAAAAATGCTTAATTACAGTGCATGAAATGCAGAGCTAGATTGGTGAGATGAGGTTTAGGAGGCTTAGATTCAATAGCCTCCAACATCACAAGCTTCACTGGTGGCCCACTGTAATTGTGGAACTTTGGACTGTGTATGCATCTGCTTGCTCTTAGTCCAAAGAGAAGTATATTGTTTTCCTTTTTTTTTTCTAATCAACATCAATAGGGAGGTGGGTCATGCCCACACACTGTACTCTGTAGAATGATTGTGAGGACAATATACAATACGTCAACTTTCAAAAAAAGAAATGGGAAAAGAAAAAAAAAATGTTGATTTAAAAGTGTTAATGTTTAATTGTTAGATAAATCTTATATATTTATATGTATTAATCTAAACTGATCTGATGATGAAAATATGTAATATAGCCATTGTTAAATTTAAACAATAAAAATATTAAATTAAAAAAAAGAAAATAATAGCTTTTATTGCAAAAGTTATCCATTGCATTAGGACATATGGTAATGGTGACACGACTAGTAGTTATGAGGAAAAAAAGAAAAGAGTATAAAATGTCTTTAAGAAAATGTTTGAAATGACTGAAAACAATTGCCAGCATAAATATGCTGAATCTAGGTTTGACACTAATGGAAGACATGGAACTTTAATTGTTACTATGTGTTCCTGCAGATCATTATACCTAATATTTATAGTCGTAATCTACACAAACTGTCCTCAACATTTTTCTGTATCACTAACACTCATAAACAGTGGCACACTAAAACAATAAATAGCTTTCATGTTGTGATCATAAGAATTTCTAGGAGATATATTTATAACTTCATAAAATCCTCAAAGAATATGCAATATTTATGTGATAAGATAAACATACTTACTTGTATGTACATTCAGTCTTTCAATTAACTTTCTATTAACTATTTGGTGCTTACAAAGAGATTAAATACTAGAGAGGGAAGGTAGATTATGTGTGCATACATATCCATTTAAATATGGAAAACATATTAAAATTGACTTTTCAAGGGACATTTTTACTATTGGCACACATTTTTGCAGAATTTTCTATTACTTTGATATTTCTTGCTTTTTTCCCTTTTTTGATATTTCATTGAGAGAATAAAGCATGTTTTTGTGTGGCTAAATGAGCTTTAATGTACTTACTAAAATATATCTCTTTCTACCATTTTTTCCTTCTTTCTGTATCATTTTCTTAGCATTTTTATGAAGTCATGAAGAAATAACTACATGTAAATTTTCTAAAGTGTTCATATTTATATTACTCAACTCCTGATATCATACTGCCACATAAAAACTCAAAAATGCAACTTCACCTTTGAGTTCTTCAGCTTGTCTGTAGACTTCAAAACAGTAAATCACAGAGATAGAAAAAATAAATGTATTGAAGAATACATTGTGGATTGACTTAGTGTATTTTATTAAAATTTACCAGAAAGTCCTGGGTGTCCACGAGGCCCTGGAATTCCAAAGCCTGGTTGACCTGTTAAGAGTACAAAACAAAACAAAAATCTTAAAATGATAATAGTATGTTAAATGATGATAAACTTTTTAGATCATGGCTGTTTCATTAACTACTACTATGTGTATTGTATAAAACATGTGACTCATTCTTTGTGTGCTAGAGGTTGAACCCAGGATCTTATGCGCATTAGTTAAGAATTGCATGACTGGGCTATAGCTCAGCTCAAGAAGATTAATTCCTAACTGAGCAATTTTATTATCAAAAAATTAAGTGTAGTGCCAGCCTTGCCCACTGAGATGCTGATTGAAACTGGGCATGATGGTGCCAGCCTGTATTCCCGCCACGTGGGAGGCTAAAACAAGAAAATCACTACAAATTCAATCTACATAGTGAGATCGTGTAGACACTGTAGACCTTGTCCTAAATGCAGAAAAAAAAAAAGAAATTATATAAACATATACTCTATTTGTGGTGAGTGTCCAGTTACCGTTAAACATACATATCAAAACTAGGAATGGTGATGCACACCTGAAATTAAAGCACTTTAGGATGCTGAGGCAGGGACATTCCAAGTGTGAATACGGCTTGAACAAATTGATAGTTCAAATTAGAAAAGGAGGGGCCTGGCGGGATGGTTCAGTGGTCTAAAGCGCCTGCATGGGAAGGCTTGGGCGGCTTCAGGGACCGCCATTCGAACCCCGGCACCACATGCTGCGCCAGCCCTACCCTCGGGGCGGGCTGATCCAGCCATAAAAATGAGTGAATAAACAAACAAAGGTTCTGAAACAAGAAAAAATAAATAAAAAAAATTAGAAAAGGAAAGACAAACACCCTGGAAATGTAGCTCAGTGTTGAGCCTTGACTCAATAACCTATACCCTTTGCCCCAAAATAATGCCTTTTGAAATCATATAAAGAGAATGTTAATTGCATAGTGAAAAATTAACAAATTTAATAAAAAGCCAAAGTAGCTTCATAATGTGAAGGACTGGGCATAACAATGTTGGAGGATCTTTTAATTTTTGCAGTAAGGCAGCAACCTAACCAGTAAACATGAGCTCATCGTCTCAGGATGAGCAGAAAGAAGCTAATTAGGGAGTAGAAAATACATGGTATCTCAGAGAATAAAAAAGACATAATTTCCATGTGAATGGAGAAGACAAAATTGAAATAAACCAAGGGGAAGTTAAAACAAATACACAGCTTTTTTATACAAAGATAGGCAAAAAGAAAACATACAGCACCTGGTTCACCTTTTTGTCCAGCTGGCCCAGGGATACCATCTTGACCTGGTGCTCCTTTTGCTCCTGGAGGTCCTGGTGGCCCAGGATGACCTGTGCCACCTAAAGAACAGATTACAGCAAGTTACATTGATCTTTTGTTCTCCCTTTCTGTCCACATGCCTCAATTTTTAAATTCAGCTTCAAAGAGTTCTTTCCAAAAACACAAACTGCTTCTGAGACATTTCTTTCAAACATGAAACCTTATGAAAATAAAAAAATGAAGTGGGGTAATGAGATAAAGAAGGAAGTTAATCATTCACTATGTCAAGCTTTAATCATTTTAATATGGATTAAGCATATATAAGAGAGCGAGCCTTGCAAGGTATGAGCAGGGTAACGAAGGGCATTAGAAGGCTCATATCAATCTGCATAAGTGATTTGTTTATAGGTCAATAAACAAAATTTTTCCAGCCTGCCATTAATAAAAATATTCAATATCAATGTTCTATTAAAGAGAATTTGAATGGACTCATGCTCAAAATGTGAACTTACAAAGTAAGGCTGTATAACATTAAGTAATTTTTATTAAAAGTTGTTCATATTGTGCCTAACATATACTGCTAAGTGAATAATCATGTGTATTCCTCTTGAAAAATTATAGCTGAAAATAAGTTGACATTCAAAAATTGAATATGTTAAACTTTAGTTTTATAGAACAGCAATGTCTTAATTTTCATGCTCACCTACAGGACCAGGTTCTCCTGGAAGGCCAGGATTCCCAGGTGGACCGCTAATTCCTTTTGTTCCAGGGAGACCTGGGGTTCCTACAATGAAAAACTCCATTTAAAAATAAAGAAAACCAAGCTATATCATGTACAGGTACAAATTCTCTATGATAATCATGATCATAACATACATCTGAAATGTGCCAATAAAATCTGATTTAAAAAATAAAGGCAATTGCATTGCTTTTAGAGTTTCAAGTAAAAATTAACGCTTATGTATTAACATAAGGAACCCCAAAAATTGTTAATTGCTAGATATTCTCAAGAATAATCTTAAATTTTACATGTGTTCATCCAGGGCCGAAGGGATAGCTCAGTGTACTAAGTGCTTGCTTATGCAAATGCAGGGAACTGGACTGGATTGCCAGCACCACATGCAGCACCAGTTGCCCCCCTCACATGCTGAGCCAGTCACTGAGACCCAGAATGGTACTATATGCTTGTTATCCCAGCACATGGGGGAGGGGAAGGGGAGGGAGGAGAAGGGAGCTGAAAACAGGAGGATCAGTACAAGTGGGAGGCGCATGTGCCTAGTAAGACCCTGCATAAAATACAAAAAGAAAATGCGCGCATTGAGAGGATAGCGTTATTATCAATTCGTAAACACAGAAATAAGTACCACTGTATTATATTGGTAAAATTTATGTGGTTTTTTTTAAATGTATTTGGTTGTTACAGGGTGTCACTATGCACCTTGGGCTTATAGTGATCATCCTGTTTTCATTCTCCCCAGGGCTGGGATTACAAGCATGCCCTACCACACTTGGTGTCATTAGCCAGCTCAGCATGCTCGGGGGCAAGACCAACTTGGCATGTGGTGCAGATGATTGGGCCTTGGTCTTTGCGCTTGCCTAAGTAGGCACATAGTTCACTGAGCTATTTTGCTGGCCAAAATTTGTACAGCTTCAATCCAAAATTTTTGAGGCCTGTAATCCTAGCACTGGAGAGGCTGAAAAATAGGAGGATCACTACGAGTTCAATCTATGTTATGAGACCCTGCAGACTCTATACTAAATATAAAAAATCCAAAATTTTTAATTCAACCATCTATCATTAGACATTTGTGTTACTGACAAATTTTTAATTATTATTATTATTAGTAGTATTGTATTTAGTACAAGATCTACAGGGTCTCATTACACAGATAAGACTCATAGTGATCCTGCTGTTTTCAGCTTCCCAAATGTTTGGATTACAGGCCTCAGCCACCATGCCCAGCCTCAACTGCCATTTAGCGTGGCCTGGGGTCGGGGCCAGCAGAGCACGGCAGTGATCAAGCCCTAGTTCCTGTGTCTGCCTAAGCAGACACTTTATTCCAGTCAGCTGTTTGGCTGTCCACACCTATTATTAAGGAAGTAGTTACATATTAATTTGTCTTGAAGAGGTATGAATGGGTAGCATTGCTGGGTCAAGGAGCAGGATTTAGAGCATAATATTAAATGTATATACAGAATGATAGAACATTGAAATGGAAAATATGTATGTAGATATAAAATATTGCTTTGCTTCTCATATTAAGTTCTTTAGAGCATAACAGCCTTTTTGCAGCAAACACTGCAATTAACTGAAAAATTTATTATCTACATTAAAGATAACAATAGAATCAGATATTATGATATATAAAAATTATACTATTTTAAATATTTCATATTGTATGTGAAGTCATATCATGTTAATACAATGCAGAATGTGGTAAATTAGGTATGGTTCTAGGAGACTGAGATAGGAGTTTTGCAAGTTTGAGGTCAGATTGGCCAACTTACGAACTTAGTGAACCTGTGTCAAAATAAAATTAACAAACAAGATGGAGATGTAGCTCAGTGTGAGCACCTTAGGTCCAAATTCCCTTGTACCTTCCAGAAAATAATATGATACAGGTTTATCAGGCAAAGAAGATGCTAAAAATTTAAACAGGGTTTTGATATATTGATAAAAATTATCTTTGCAAGGAGACCTAATTTTCCCAAGTAGTTACACATGTAATAGAAGAATGTCAAAACATATATAGCAAACAGTTGATAAAAATCCATAAAGAAATAAACACTATGATCATATTGGAAATTTTAATATCTACCTTTTCATAATTGAGATAACAATTGGACAAAAAGTTGACAAGGATATACAAGACTTTAATAAAATTACAAATAATAAAAATTGCATATATTATAATGTATTCTAGAATATAATATACATAATCTACTATTTTTATTATTATTTATCATTATTACTGTTGGTAAAGACTGAATCCAAGAGCTTCTAAAGCCCTGTTTAATATTTTGAGGCAAGTTCTAGCTAAGTGCCCAAGTTGCCCAAGCTCTATAACAACATCTGATCCTCCTGCTTAGATTCCCAGAGTGCTGAGATTTCAAGTGTGAGCCTCATACCTGTCTACAAAATACAAATGACTTTTTACTGAACAATGAAAATTCAACAAATCAGACCACAAACCATGAAATTATGATGCATCCTTGTCAGTACTGTGTGTGTGTGTGTGTGTGTGTGTGTGTGTGTGTGTGTATTTGGTACATAGTATATAAGGTCACACCACACAAATCTGGTTCATAGGAATTCTCCTGCTTTTCAGCCTCCCAAGTGCTGGCTTTACAGGCTTGCATCGCCACCCCCAGTCTCTGTCCACCTCTCAGCACACCCTGGGGGTGGGGCTGGCACAGCCTGTCATGGATCAAACCCAAGTCCCTGAATCTGCCTAAGCAGGTGCTTTAGCTCACTGACCTATCTGGCCGACCCCCCTCCACACTAGCATTAATATTTAAATTGTATAAATATACATTCCATCTTTTAGTTTTTGCAGCACTGGGGATTGAACTCAGGGTTTTTGTACAAAGCTACCTCCCCAAACTTTTTAAAATTTGAAAGTGTCTCACTAACGTGGTAAATTGCCCATTTTGGTCTTGAACTTTTGACCCTCCTTCCTCAGCCTCTCACAAAACTGAGATTACAGGAATGTACCACTATACTTGGCTTAAAGTATGATTTCTGACCATAACAGAATTAAACTAAAATTTAGTAACAGAAAGGTATTTGTAAAATCTCCAGTATGAAAAACAGATAACAACAGAGAAGTACAAAATATTTTCAATTAATAACTCAGTGACATAAGTGGCTGCCTGACAAGTGCAACGTCCTCAGTTGAATCCCAGTGCCAAAAAAGATAAAGCACAGAACAAAATAAGTGAGATTCATTTTAAATACACTATACATGGAAATTTAATGTATCAACCACACCTAATATAAGAGAAAGCTGACATTTCTAACCAGCAGAGCTAAAGGAATATAAAATTAATTCTGTAACAATAGAAGGTAAGAAATAATAAAGACATAAAATCAGTGAATTAGAAAACAAATCGGAGGAAAAACATAATGTATAAAATTTAACAAATATTTGGAACAACTGATGAAACTTAATACCTAGCAAGACTGATTAAGAGAAAAGAGACAAAATAAAACTTACTTCAAGCAAAATATTTTCATTTTTAGTGGTATTTACCACTTATGAAAACTGACATGAAAATGAAAAAAAAAAAAAAATTCAGCCAAGCATGGTTGTGCATGTCTGTAATCCCAGCATACTAGGAGGCTGAGGCAGTGGTAGCACCATTTGGAGTCCAACCTGGGAAATTTAGCAAGGCCCTATCTTAAAATAAAAAATAAAGGGCTGAGGAGATAGTTCGGTGTGGAGGCTCTGGATGCAACCCTCACTAAAGAAACAAATAATCATACAATTTGTGCAGTGATATAACTACTACTCTGAATCTGTTACTCAAAGGCCATAGCCTCAGATTCCTTAACTGCTGAATGCTATAAAATATTTAAAATAAAACAGAAAACCACAGAATACTTCCAAGCTCATGAGGTCAACATATCTCTATATCAAAATGTTGACTTTAGCCAGGTCTGGTGGCGCACGCCTGTAATCCCAGGACTTGGGAGGCTGAGGCAGGAGGATTGGTGAGAGTTCAAGACCAGCCTAGGCTACAAAACTGAGCTCAAGGCCGGCCTGAATTGTACAGCGAGACCCTGTCTCAAAAAGACAAAAAAAAATTGACTTTGATACTATGAGAAATAAAATCATGAAACTATACTGCTCATAGCCATAGAATTTTTTTTAATTAGTGTAAGTCCAACAAAATGTAAAAATAATGCATGCAGCACGACTATCTTGTAGTTTATCCCCACAATACGATAATGCTTGAACAAAATGTGACAGTTAGGATAATTTAACCAGCATGAAAAAAAAAGAAAGAAACCTATTTCTGTAGATGCAGAAAAATAATTATATTAAACTCACTCTTGTTTGAATTAAGAATAGGAAGAAAAAATATAGGAAGTAAGTAGCTTAATAATGTGTGCAACATTAAAATTGAAAAATAGTAAACACAGTTTCTTTGAGTTCAAGAAAAAGGTAACAAGCACGTCAATTATAACCTCTTCTATTAAACATTATCCTGGAGGTACTTGCTACTATAATTTAAAAGAAGAAAATTAAAAATGTGAATGACAAAAGTAAAGAAAAATACTTGATCTGATGTGATTTTTAAAAGCAAAACAACCTACAGAAAAATATTAGAATTAATAAATAGAATCAGTGAGCTCCTGACATACAAATTCAAGATTTTACAGGGAATTATATCTATGTATATCTAAAAATAAGTGGAAATGAAAGTACAAAAGCATCATTATCTCAAAGCTCACCTGAAAGTATCATCTTTCCAGGAATAAATGCAACAATAGGTAATCAAGAGTTAAAAAATAAAAAATGGTGAATTAACTTACATACTTAACTAAATGGTGAATCAACATGTACACTGAACTGGAAGACTGTTAAATCAATTTGGCTCAGCTGCCTAGATATGTGTAGCCATCTTACTCAAAATGCTTGTGGTCATTTTCTGATGGAAATTGACAAACAGATTCCTAACTTCATAAAAAGATCTAGATTAATGAAACCAAGATTAAAAAATGTAACAAAGGTTTAGTATCTGTGTTTCAAGACTTAATATAATTTTACAAAATTCAGACAGTGTTGTTATGTATTAAATCATGAACAGAAAATATTTATGGTATATACTCTATATGATAAATACATCGTTATGTTCTGCAAACTTGTATTAATAAAAAGTGAATAAAGGGGAGACAAGAGGAGAGAGAAATGTGGTAAGGGGTGAAAATTAAATGTTATATACAAATACAAAAGTCCAAAAGGAGCCGGGTGTGGTGGCTCACGCCTATAATCCCAGCACTTGGGAGGCTGAGGCAGGAGGATTGGTGCGAGTTCGAGACCAGCCTGGGCTACAAAAGTGAGGTCAGCACCAGCCTCAACTGCATAGCGAGACCTTGTCTCAAAAAGGCAAAAAAAAAAAGTCCAAAAGGAAACTCACTTTTCTGTAAAATAATATGCATCGATAAAATTTAAAGCAAATAATAATATACAAATATTAGAAACCTAAACATGAGAGTTATAAAAATTCAAGAGGCAGAGGCACTTGGAAAACTTGATAGAAAATAGTTCATGTTAGAAAATGAATACTAACATGTTTCAGATGATGTTATATATAAAAGCAAAAATCCTATAAACTATTAGAATTAGTAAATAGATTCAATGAGCTCATGACATACTAATTCAATATTTCACAGCCAATTATATCCATGTATTTCTAAGGTCAAATTCTTTTTTATTGTTATTATTTATTTATTTTCTCGTTTCAGAACCTTTGTTTATTTATTTACTCATTTTTATGGCCGGCTCAGCCCGCCCCGAGGGCAGGACTGGCGCAGCATGTGGTGCCGGGGATCGAACCGCGGTCCCTGAAGCTGCCCAAGCTTTCAAGCAGGCGCTTTAGACCACTGAGCCATCCTGCGGGGCCCCTCTAAGGTCAAATTCTAAAACTCAAATGTGTAAGTTAAAATCTTCAATTGATTGGAGGTGCATCAAAAGAAATGGTATCTTACAATTATTTGATAGTGATGACGTGCTTCGTAGTGATGAAAGTACTGACAATGAGGAAGAGCTTGATTCCAACAAGGGCCTTGATGGTAACAAATACCAGGAAATGTAAGATAATGTAAATTAATCAAAGTTGAATGTGGAGCAAGCAACAATAAGCCATTCATTATAACAGTTCTACACATGAAAAAGAAACAAAATCAATTGTAGGAATATTGGCCTACTAGGTCATGAAAAAGATCTCAGTCGGAATGATGATAACAACAAACACATTGGACAGATCATACAGGAAGATGTAGAACAAATCAAATGAGGGAAAATAAAAAGGCTGTCTTCTGTAGTATATGACAGTGATAGAGTGACGGCAGTGATATGTTAGAAAAGTAGATGTTAAATGCCCATGCAAAGTAGTTGAAGAATGTATTAGTAGAAATGGAGCAGAGGAATCCCGGAAAATCATTACTTGCTCAGAAGCAACAACAAGCCTAGAAGCTGAAGGAAGTCTCAGAAAAGATCTTGCGAGAGAAGCAAGTCAAGTTGAGAAGGAAGAGGATGACTGATGACTTTGAATATAACGAAGATGGAGATGATCACACTATTGGTGACTTTGTAGTACAAGATATACAATGTGACGTACAGAATGAAAATTAGTAAGAAGAAAATTGAACTACATCACAACTGAAATTAGTAAAGCAGAATTTTCTCTATTCTTTCAGTGACAACTATACTCATTTTGCTAGATTGGTAAAGCCTTTTCTGATCAAGTCTTTAGATGATTCTTTTCTGAAAACATTGTAAAATGGCACCAGAAAAAATAAAATAAATGAAATGGCATCTAGCAAAAGTCATATGCACAAGGTATGTTGACATCTCGCCATTATTTGGATAACCCCTTTGTTTATTCCAACTGGAGATTTTATCTTCAAGGAGTCATTGGAAAGAACAATATAAGAGGAGGGTATAAACCTATTTTAATGTAAGTATCCATTTCAAGAATCCTGAAAACTCTTCATGCCAGGATGGTGGATTGCACTGCTACTGTAAATACTCAGTGCGCTTACGGGGAAAGTTGTACGACGCCAGAACAATGGAAATAGGTGATTTCATGTCACATAATAATCAGGTGTTTACTACTGGCAGAATCTTTGCTGATGAACCAGAATTTGCCATAAATTGAAACATTTTAAATTCAAACTGTACCAGGATATCTCTCCATTGTAAAGACAGAAAAAGTTGAGAATAAACAGGTTAAACAAACACTAGAAAGAATTTTTAGTCAGTCAAAATCAAGTGGCTGGATTAAAGAGAAATATGATCAGCTCCATTTTGCTGATTACTTTCAAAAAGAGAAGTCTGTATTATAACACGTTTCCTTCAGAGAAAATTTTATAAATTCCTTTAAATATGAAGATCATGAATAAGCCTTATTTTTCTGAATCATGTGATATATATATATATATATATATATATATATATATATATATATGTATACCCATTTTATGTATAGATTCATGGAAAAAACATCTTGCTTAAAAGCTGCATTCGTTTATTTTCCCATGAGGCAGCATTATATAATCTTTTTCCAGCACTCTATAATCAGATAAAATTTTTATCTGACATGAAAAAGAAAGTTAGAAAATTCAGAATATTTTTATAGCTTCAAGTCGCCACAATGTACTGAATAGGACACAAAAACAACTAAGTGGGAGAAAACTGGAAACACTAGAATTTTTAAAAGTAACAATATTACATTCATCCATACACTCATCCTTCATCTAGTCACTCATTCATTCATTTATTCATTCATTGGTAGTAATGGAGATTCAAACTAGTACACGCACACTGACCTACATCATCTGCCCTTCATTATTATTTTATTTTGAGAAATGGTGCGATAAGTCACTAAATTGCCCTGTCTGGGCTCCAATTTGCAATCCTCCTGTGTTAACCTCCCAGAATGCTGAGATTACAGGTGTGTGCCACTACACCCAACTTTGCAACTCTTATTTGTTACACAGTAGCATTAAGACAATGAAAGGCAAATTTGCGGTAAAAATACTTATGAAATATGTACTTGGCAAAGGACCCATTATGAAAAATAACTTAAAAAATTTCTCTGAATTAATAAGAAAACAGATCAACAAACCAATAAAAACTAAAGCAAAATATACAAGAAAGGTCTTTACAAGATGCTATACAAATGCCAGTAAGTTAATGAAAATGATTTTAATAGTATTAATCCTTAGGAAAGATGTCACCCCACAAGTGTGTCAATGAGGCATTTCTATATGCCTGTCAGTGTAAGAAAAATTAAAACGGTAAACAGTGTCCTGTAAAAGTGAGAACCTGGAAAACCACATGTACGATACCCTTGCTCATGCATTTGCAATTTATCAAAACCATTTTAGAAAACTGGTATCATCTACTGAAGATTAAATGTGCTATGATTTCAATAAACTATTGTGTTAAGAGAAATCAGCATTTATGTTCACTAAAAATATCCTATGATATTATGTTATATTTATATTCATTAAAAGATTTATACAAGATGTTAATAGCGGGGGTGGGTTTGTTTGTTTGTTTGTTTTTGTGAGTCCTAAACTAAAAATATCTAAGTGTCCTTCAAAAGGAATATGTGGGGCCAGCCAGATAGCTCAGCGGACTAAAGCGCATGCTTCTTCAGAGTGGAATAGCCGAGTTCCATCTGTGGTATGCCAGACTCACCCCCAGGCGCACTGAGATGTCGATGAGATTGGGTGTGGTAGCACACACTTGCAACCCCAGCATTTGGGAGGCTGAAAACAGGAGAATCACTATGAGGCTGATCTATGAAGTCAGACCCTGTACACTCTGTAGACCCTGATCTTTTTTTTTTTTCCCAAGGATGTTGACTTTATCAGTGCCACTTATTTCATTACTAATAAGGGCTGACAGTTGAGAGTAAGATAACAGAGGTCATGAGAATAGGAATGTGGCCACTGAATGCAGATCCTGTTCTAAATTCATAAAAATAAAAATAAATAAAAAACTGAGCATGTGAATTTGATTATTGTCTATTTTTCTTTTTTTTTTCTTTTTTTTTTTTGTGGGACCAGGGTTCGAACTCAGGATCTTGCACTTGCCCAGCAGGCACCTGTGCCTCGGAGCTATCTCCCTTGCCCCTTATTATCTATTTTTAATGAAGCAATATACAAAAATTATAAAGAACAAACCACTAACACATATAAGAAAAATAAATGAGATTTACAGACAAAAGGATATACATCATTTAATTTATATAAATTGGCATAATAAGCAAAATTAATCGAGAATAGAGGTTACACTGATGGTTATCTTGAGGTGGAGTGAAGGGAGGATTTTCAATAAAGAGACATGACTAAATTTTCTCATGTGAAAGAACTATTTTATATTTTCATGTGTTCAGGGTGTACACAGGCTACATATATCTATATCTATATTTATATGGTTATATATACGCATATGTATCCATATATATATATTAGATATATATATATACTAGATATATATATTATATATATATATACTAGATATATATAAAACTATATACATATGTAGTTTTTCATAATTTAGTGTATTTTATCATATGTATGTTATATTAAAAAAAGTTAAGGTAAAGGTAACTGAAGATACACTCATCCATGCTGCTATGAAATGATAAAACCAACAAAAATTAAATTAAAGGGCCAGCGAGATGGCTCAGCAGTCTAAAGCGCCTGCTTAGAAGTATAGGCAACAACAGGGACTGTAGTTTGATCTCCTACACCACATACTATGCCAGGCTCACCCCCAGGGCAGGCTGAACCAGCCTTAAAAAATTAAATTAAAGCATAAATAAAAATGCATTATAATAATCTATTTCACGCTTTCTACCTGGCTATAACAAAAGTTCTTTTTGCATGAATGACTCAGTCCTTGTCATTTGAAGGAGCAACATGATTATTTTACCAACAGCCGCCAACTATGTGCCTGCATACAATTTCTAAAAGAATCAGCAGCAAGCAAGTGCCAGGAAGTGTATAATATCACCTACAAAAATAGTAAGTCCATTTAAGTGATTTGTGGTTAGCAGTCAGAGATTGAAACTGCTTCATCAAACAAGTGTTTCTGCCTACAGGATATTGCCTTGCTGAGTCAGTAGTACTTATTCTCATCTTATACAGATAAAACATGTAGGGAAGGAAAAGGTGAACAACTAGTTTGAGATCGTATGTCTCATTCAGAAATAGAATGCAACTCTGCCAAACAAGTTTTTATGTATCACTGGTTAGTTAATAAATAAAGAATTTAAAAGGAATACTTACCAGGGAACCCAGGAAGGCCAGGTTGTCCTTTTGCTCCAGGTGCTCCTGGTAACCCAGGCAAACCAGTAACTCCCATAGAACCTTTGATGCCTGGGTCCCCTGGTATTCCAGGAAGACCAGGTTCACCCTAAAATATGAGTAAAAAGATAAACTGAAGTTTCTATAAGACAAATTATATAAGAACTACCATTTATAGAGCTTTTTCTATATGTTGGCACTTTACAGCTCTTTACATAAATTGCCTTATTTAGTCAATAATAGCCCTGTGAGTTAGATTTTGTCATCTCCACTTACAAATGAAAAAACTGAATCTTAGACAAGTCAAGTATAAGGTCATTAGCTAAGCCCCAGAATTAATTTGAAACAAAAAGCAATGAGTCTAGAGCTCATGCTAATTCCCTGCTATGTAGATGCATATTTCTCATTAACTACTAACGACCCTATTAGAAAACCAGTTTATTTCCATGTTACACCGATGCATCTAGTAATTGGTGGAATATGCATTTGAACTTGGCAAACTTCACTTCAGAACCTGTAGTTATCATTCCTATCATGTTACAATGTAGCTCATTTACAAGCACATAAAGCAATATTTTCTGTAAGTTTCACTGCTAAAGAAACTCTATCATTCTTTAATAGTCTTCTAAAATCCCATTTCTTCATGAAGCTATTCTGGGCAAAGAAAGTACACTCTAAAAGCCTAGGACAGCCTTACCTTGCTGTTATTCCTTCTCCTCCTCTGCTTCTCCAATCTTTTATTTCTTTCTTCTCCCATTCCCGTTCCCTTCTTTTATTTTATTATTATTATTTTTTTTTGTACTGGCAACAGCACCTAGGGCCTTCGCACTAACCTACATCTGCCCCTTCTTTAATTTTGAGACAGGATCTCACCAAGCCACTAAGTGGCCCACATTGGGCTTGAATTTACAATCATCCTGCCTGAGCTTCTCAGGTAAGGGTAGGTTCTTATTGTTTCATGTCTATATTGGTTTCACATATGGAAATCTCAGTTCTTCAATTATTTTGAAAGCATCTTTGTGGCTAGAGACAAGTTATACGTAATTTTTTTTTGTCTTTTTGAGACAGGGTCTCACTGTGCATTTCAGGCTGGCTTTGAGCTCACTTTCGTAGCCCAGGCTGGTCTCAAACTCGCAGTGATCCTCCTGCCTCAGCCTCCCAAGTGCTGGGATTACAGGCGTGCGCCACCACGCCCGGCTCTATACGTAATTTTTTGCTCGATAAATATTTGAATTTTTCTTCTGATGGAATGTCAGCACTTTCATAATTAATGTTTGGCTTAACAATAATGAAAACTTGCACAATAACTCTAAATCTTTACCACAGTGTGCACTGCTCTTCTTTGTCCTTTTAATTAGTGCTACTTTTCTCACTTGATTTGGTGACTTTGCCTTCACTGTATTCCTTGGAATCATAACTAGAGTTTCTCAAACAATAACCCTGTCTACATTCCTATTGTTCGCTACTTTTCTTTCTGTAACTCTATTTGAATGGGTTAAAAATTGCACTTGTAGCATTACTATTTTTTTAAATGTTTTATTATTTTGTAGTGAGGATTAATCCCACGGCCTCACACGTGTTAAATATTTGCTACACATCTAAGCTGCACCTCTAGCCCCATTTTCCTTTTTCCCCCTAGGATTCTTTTTCATTTGCCACTTTTATCTTTTAACTGTCCATTTTGTAAATTGCGACACTGTTTTATGATTGGGAGGTAGGGAGGCAACACAATTGCACGCGTACTCTGAACACGTGCATGGTGACAGAATTTGGAAGAAGGGAAATGACTGTTCACTGATCATGATACAATCTCTTATTTTTTTACATGGTGATCTGTGGACTGAAAGCTAATGTGCCTTGATAACCAAAATGTGATTCAAATTGTTTTGGTTCGGTGTTATATACTAAATTGCAATATTGAAATTTGTACATATCAGAACTATGCAAAGCAATGACTGCTTATGCTTTATATAACGGAGCTCCAGAATCTTACATTTTCAACTTGGCATTATTCTAAAATGTAATAATACCATCTGAAAAAAATAACAGGCTTTTTTACATTTTTCTATTAAACATCCTGTCCACTTTGAAATTTAGGTAAAATTCACTTACTAAAATATAATTTTGGGCCACAGAGAGAAATTAAACTTTAGATTCTTAAAGATTTGCATATACTGTGGCTATATGTTAATTGAGACTTTTTTCTGTTACCATATATTATAAATTCATACATGATTTATTATGATGCTTTCAATTGTACTACATAAACATTGCAATTCCCCAATTCCAGAAGAAAATATATTAACAAATTCAGAAAATTGTAAAAATGAAATTTTAAATAGTAGAGGAAAAGATAAGGTTTTTAACAAAATAAATTGGGTCAATTGAATATTCAGAAAAAACATTTCTCATCTCATAGAACCTACAAACAATTCAGATGAGTTAAACATGAAAATATAAAAAATAAAACAATTAAAACATGAGCAAAACATATAAATTTAATTTTAAGATATTTGGATATACAAGTCTTTATAAGTAGAAAAAAACAAAAACAAGGAAGCAAGCAAGTATGCAACGAAAAACGAGTGCAGTCAGTTTACCAACTGTCCTTACATCTTAATGCTTGTCTCTCAAAACTGTCAAATTTTTCATTTTGGCAACAAATGCACACAAACAGAAAATTATGCCCTTTGCTTTCCTCACCAAGTCCTTCTTTCTTAAAATCTGTCCTGTATTTCAGTTGTTCTTCATAAAAAAATTTACAACCATCTTTGGCACTTTTCTACAAGAAAATCTTCGGATTTGACCTAGAAAACATATTCAGCTTCCAACCATATTTTCTTTTATCATTTCCACTGTCACCACCCCAACCCAAGCCATTAACATCACTACCCCATATTATTTAAATAGTGTCATAATTGGTCTACCTATTTTCATCCTACTTTCTCTATTATCTTCTTTGAAAGCAAGAATGATAATTTTTGTTTTAAAAAATTAATGTACAATCAATCATGCTATTCTATTCTCTCATTTCACTCAGGAATAAAGGCCCTTACTATGACCCTAGATAATCTGTCCATTACTAGCCTGACCTCATCTCCTATTTAGTGTCACTCCCTCGTTCTGGTTAATCTACACTTTCTTCATTTCTTTTTTTCTATCATATTAGTTATGTTCTCACCTCACGGTCTTTGCATGACTCACTCTCTCTTAATGCAATGAGGTTATTGCTCAGTGGGTATTAGACAGACTTTCTGCTAACAACCTATTTCAAAACGCAACAATTCCCAGTAATCTGTGCCACCGAATTGTGCTTTACTTTTTGACTTGAGATTTACTACTTTGTAACATCATACAGCAGATTTATTACTTTGTAACATCATATAGCTTTATTATTTTCTTTATTGTATCCTAGACTAGATACAAGCTCCACACTGACAATCTGTCTCATTTGTAATATATTTCGAGCACCTATGTATCGTCAATAGACATTTTTTGAATGGACAAATGAAGAGTACAAGTTCATATATGAGCACCATAAATTATATGACAAATAACAGATTGGGAGCAAATATTCACAACACATATAATCAAAAGAGGATGAACCTTCACTATGAAAAACATTCTTTTCTAAATCAGCAGACATTAAATATGCAAACCATTCCTAAATGAATGAAGTAAAGAATGGAAGTATGCAACATATTAATTGGAAAACGTTCATATGAAGCTCTAATTCTAATCAGGAAAATTCAAATAGAAAAATAAAAATAAGTAATGAAAATAAGTTTATGTATTAGATTAGTTAACATAGAAAACTGATAACACTGAATGTTTACAAAATAAGGGAAAAACAAAAACCCATTTACATTAATTATGAGAGTATACAGGCATGTAATAAAAATATTTCAGTACTTAGCAACATTGCAAAGGAACATTTATGCTAGATTCCCACAACTCTGTTCAGTATTTATTCTATAATGATATTTACCAAAAAGTTTGAAGACATATGTGAAGAAATGAATAAATTATTTCTCGTGAACAAAAAAAAATACTATACAGTTAGTGAAAAGAATGAGGCTTATATTTATGAACTGATAAAGAAAGCTTGCCATGTTTTACTAGCTGATTACAGCTAGAAAAGCAAATGTATTATTTTCTATATGTAAAAAAAGTTCAGGAATATTCTTGAATGTGAAAGATGTAGCATGATTTCATATATAAATAACTAATGAAAAATGCTACCACATTTAACCTTACTTATATGCTTTATACCATAAGATGTATTCCTAATAGTCCCACAGATTTTGAATATAAAACTGAGTGTTGAATTAAATATGGTATATACATGTAGATGTGTGTATTGGAAACAAATTCATAGAGTAGGACATAATAAGCAACTAAAATGATTGCCGTGGAAAAAAATAACAGTATTTTTTTTGTTTGTGAACAAGTGGAAAGAATACTTCTCATTGTACATCTTTCTACACTGATTGTACTTTAAAATCAAAGTACTATGGTATACTATAAAACTACTACTACAAAAACTAAGCAGCATAAAAGCATAAAGAAAATATATTTAGATGGGCATATCATTTAACCCAAATTTCCACTTTAATAGCCTATCCAGTATAAATTATTTAAAATGCACCAAGATAGAATGCTCATAAAAATTGCCAGAAATAAAGTGAAAATGAAGAGAAAGGTATTATAAAGCAAGGTATAGAATAATTTTCACACTGGGCCCGGCAGGATGGCTCAGTGTTCTAAAGCGCCTGCTTAGGAAAGCTTAGGCGGCTGCAGGGACCGCAGTTCGATCCCAGGCTCCACATATTGCGCCAGCCCTGCCCTCAGGGTAGGCTGAGCTGGCCATACAAATAAATAAATAAACAAACAAAAGTTCTGAAACAAGAAAAAAAATTCTAAAAAAAAGAATAATAGTCACACTGAAAGTACAAGAGTTGCAGAATATACAAAATTCAGAGTGATTACACACACACACACACACACACACACACACACACACACACGCACACACA
>PVJA010039673.1:0-18991 GCA_004027025.1 Myocastor coypus | reverse complement strand
AAAAAAAAAAAAAAAAAAAAGAAAATAGTAGAGCACTTACCTAGTAAATGTGAAAAAAAAAAAAAAAGAAAGAAAAGAAAAAGAAATATCAGAAACAGGCCGGGGAGATAGCTCAATGGTACAAGCACCTGTCTGGCAAGAACAAAGCCCTGGGTTCCTCATACCAAAAGAAGAAAGATATGATTAATGTACTGGCAAAACTTTAATTGGAAGGTAAAAGAAAACCCTCAATAGGGGCGAGGCAGATAGCTCAGGGGCACAAGTGCCTGCCTGGCAAATGTAAGGTCCCCTGAGTTCGATCCCTGGTTCCACAAAAAAAGAAAACCCTCAACAGAAAGGACTCTTTCTTAGGGTGGAGGGAGTCTTTTTCAGACAGGTCTTGCTATACAGTTCGCGCTGGCCTTGAGCTCACTTTTGTAGCCCAGGCTGATCTTGAACTCACACCGATCCTCCTGCCTCAGCCTCCCAAGTGCTGGGATTGCAGGTGCATGCCACCATGCCCAACTAGGACTCTTACTATAGGGCCCAGGTTGAATTCTTTTTTTTTTTTTTTTTTTTTTTTTTTTTTTTTTTTTTGTCTTATTGAGACAGGGTCTCGCTATGCAGTTGAGGCTGGCCTTGAGCTCACTTTTGTAGCCCAGGCTGGTCTCGAACTCGCATCGATCCTCCTGCCTCAGCCTCCCAAGTGCTGGGATTACAGGCGTGCGCCACCACGCCCGGCGGCCCAGGTTGAATTCTGGGGCCTGCTGTGCCGGTCTCACCCCCAGGGCCCACTGAGCTGGCAATTGAGACTGGGTGTGGTATCATGTGCCTGGAATCCCAGCTCTTGGGAGGCTATAAACAGGTGGATCACTATGAGTCTGATCTAATAGTGAGATCCTGCACACCTTGTAGACCCCCCCAAAGGACTTAACAGTGGCTAGAGGGGATGCAGTCTGATGAAGAAAAAGTGCCAATTTTATGAGGTACTTGTGGTAGGCTGAAGTCTGGTTGATCATTATCTTAGTTTGGGACTTGAGGGGCAATTTGATTTCCATGAAATGAATCCTCATGAATTGAGCAGTCTCAGTTTAGTGAAGCTCTGATGTAATACAAGTTCAGGGCAATGGAGACCTCTGGGTGGGGGTGTTCTTAATCTTTTTTTTTTTTTTTTTTTTGTCTTTTTGAGACAGTGTCTCGCTATGCAGTTGAGGCTGGTCCTGCGCTCACTTTTGTAGCCCAGGCTGGTCTAGAACTCGCACCAATCCTCCTGCCTCAGCCTCCCAAGTGCTGGGATTACAGGCGTGAGCCACCACGTCCGGCTGGTGTTCTTAATCTTAAAGGGTGATAAGGTAGGCTGGGTAAATGTAAGGCTAGAAAGCTTGTTTTTGCTTTGGGAGAGTGAGTCGACAGAATTGCAAGTTTGAGTACTGACTGAGCAGCCACAAATTTGAGTTCTGACTGGGCAACCTAGTGAGAGGCTGTCTCAAAATAAAAAATAAATGCTGGATATGGTGGTGTATACCTGGAATCCCAGCACTTGGGAGGACTGCCACAAATCTGAGACCTATATAGTAAGTTCAAGTCCATCCTGAATTACAGAGTAAGACCCTGTCTCAAAAAGAAAAACCAACAAAAAGATAAGAAATAAAAAAAGCTGTGAAAGCAGCTCATTGTAAGGTCCTGGGTTCAATGCCCAGTACTTCAAACAAAAACAAAGCACCCTTTTTTTTTTTTTTTGCAAACTATTAGGAACATTCTTTATATGACTAATGTGCCTGTATCTAGGGAGTAGAGAAGGATTTGACCCACAGTTATAAAATGACAGTCAAGCTTTGTTCTTTTAGTTACCTACTGGGCATCTAGAGGCACATGTGAAAAGTTATAGTTTTTTTTTTTTTTTTTTTTTTAGCAAAATCAGATTTTAAGTCCTTGTCCAACTCAGGAAAAAAACAACAGCAACAATAACAAAGAAAAATATGAATCATGCTTCTATGGAATAACAGGTAAAAGGCACAGGAGTTTGTCTTCTGCACTAGAGGTGCCAGGTGTGCAGGGCCTGGAAGGGGAGCTAAACAAGGGTCTGGGATCTGTGTAGAAACACCAGGGGTAGAGAGCAGTGGTGAACACAATCTTGGAAAGTCTGGAAGCCAAAGGGCTCAGAGGCTGGAGCATCGGGAGGCTGTGCTAGGGTGAACTCTACCAAGATAAACCTAGGTGTGAGCCTCAGCAGTGCCCTGAGCCCTGACCCTTCCTCCATTTCTCCCGGGTGCCACCCAGGAAGATTATTGGATGTAAGCCTATCAGCACAGGGCCTGCACTTCATGTGAGGGCAAGGATAACACTGCAAATGGGAAAGGTAGGTGGCTGTGAGGCTGGAGAGAGCAAAGAGAACGACGGGCCACCCTCTAACCCAAATCTGGCTTGCTGAGATGGAGTTCTTTTGGTCAAGGGTGGAGCTGTTCACTCTTTGCATGTATGTATGAGGCTTGGTCCCTGGGTGACTTTTTTTTTTTTTTTTTGAGAGAAAAAATTCAAAACAATAGGACGTTGGCAATAGTTAATACATTGCATATCGTTATCTCTAAATTAGTTACTCAGAGTACAAGATATAGACGTTTAATTGTCTAAACAATATTAACACAAACTTTTCAATAAAGTAAAAGAAATTAGTAGTATAACTATCTTTATCTATATTGGAAAGGAGCTGAAGCCAGCCTTGGCCAAGGGCAGACCAGGAAATCCAACGTTGCTCATGGTGACAGAGGCCTGAAGACCTACACGAGGAGCAGTTACTGAAGCGCCCTTGATCCATTTAGTGGGAAAGGTAGTTGGCCATTTTCGGACCACATGGAAAGGCCTGGAAAGTACAGGACAGTCAGAGGGCACGAGGGGCTGGAGTGGGCCATGGTGGGCCAGTGACTAGGTTGGTGGGAGGATTTGGGGGGCTTTGCCTGGATATCACTTCCTGGTGGACTGAGATTGAGACTTCAGCTGGAGAGGAAGCATTTAGATCACAGAAACCAGGGCTTCAGGCCTGGCTCCTCCCTCCTTGCTTTCTTCTAGTCAGTTTCACTTTTGTTTTCTTGTCCGATCCCAGACAGAAATGCAGGCAGGTGGCACCTAGTCAGTGCTGAAGGCCTAGGTGGCCCAGAGAGTGTAAGTGTGGGATGTGGGAGTGTCCAGTGGCCCCCAGAAGCTATAGACAAGTGCCCTGGAAGGGGCTAGGAGAGATACTTCAGTTCAGCTGGACAGACCCAATTGGACCTAGAGGAAGTGGAGCAGGAGGCCTCTCCCCTACCCGGATGTTCTATTGCAGGGTAATGATGACTGAGGTGGAGTCAGGAGTGGCAGTGGAGGTCCAAGGGCTGCCCCTTGAAGTGCCAGATGAGCTCCTCACGCTTTACTTTGAGAACCGCCGACGCTCTGGTGGGGGGCCTGTGTTGAGCTGGCAGAGACTTGGCCATGGGGGCATCCTCACCTTTCAACAATCTGCAGGTGAGAGGATGGGCAGAGGGGGCAGCCTGGTGCCTTGGTACCACAACAGCCCTGATGCCTCACCTGTGCTCACAGATGCTTCAAGGGTATTGGCCCAGGCCGAACATCGACTGCAAGGTGCCTGCCTATGCCTGCGGCCAGCCCCACCATGGGCCTTTACACGCCTGCTCCTCCAAGGATTGCCAGCTGGCACCACAGCCCAGCAGCTGGAGCAGCATGTTCAATCCCTGTTGTGTGCCATAGGACACCCCGTGCGGCCCTGCCATGCCCTGGCCAGCCCTAGGCCTGATAGGGCTCTAGTCCAACTGCCCATGCCCCTTCCTGAAGCAGGTAAGAGGTGGGATCAGAGCTGAAGTGCTGATTAGGCACAATGCCCAAAGCCCACCTATGTATTTCCCACAGAATTCCAGATCCTAGAGGAGCAGGCTCTGAATCTGGGCCTGGATGGGGTCTCTGTGTCCATGGCCCGAGTGCCCCAGGCTCGAGAAGTGCGTGTGGTAGGGGGCAGCCCACCTGTGGACTTGCTGCTGCTGGAGCTATATCTGGAGAATGAGCGCCGCAGTGGTGGTGGGGCCCTGGAGGGCCTTCGCAGCCTGCCTGGGCAGCTGGGCACCGTTGTCTCCTTCCAGCACTGGCAGGGTGAGTTAGCTGAACAGACTCAGTGGGACCGTCCCCCTCTCATAGAAACCTGATGGACTTTCTGTTCTTTTCTTTCCTCCAAGTGGCTGAGCGGGTGTTGCAGCAGGACCACCGGCTGCAGGGCTCAGAGCTGAGCCTGGTCCCCCACTATGAAGTCCTGGAACCTGAGGAGCTCACTGAGGGCACTGCTGGAGGGAACTACCCATCCACGGTGGGGCCTGGACCTGTGGACCACGCCCTTCTGGAGGATGGAGGGCTGGCAGGGACCCTGAAGAATGCAGGGTCTATGACTGTTGACTCTGGGGAGGCAACAGAGCAATTGGGATCCTCTGCGAGAAAAAGTCACGAGGGATCTTCAGGACAGGTCATGCTAGTTGACTTGGGAACCGTGAGGTCTCTGGAACAAGAGAAGCTCATGAACCAGGGACCTGTGGGCCTGCTGGAGCTGGAGGACCCAGGGCCCTTGGGTCTGCTAGAGCAGGAGGGTCTGTTGGGAGTTGCCTTGAGCTCATCAGGACAGGAAGGGCTGGGGAGGCAAGTGGACATCACCCTGGATTCTCCAGAGGAGGTTGGGTTGGAGAGCCCAGGGCGTGCGGGGCTCCTGGAGCAGGAAAGCCTGGTAGAGACAGTGTTGTCGATGGAGCCAGGGGCAATGCGCTTCCTGCAACTTTATCATGGGGATCTTCTTGCCAGCTTAGGAGATGTTGCTCTCTTCCCACTTGAAGGAATGGATGTGACAGGCTTTCGGGTGAGTGACTACTGGGAATTCTTTTTGGACCCTTCTTTCACAGGGGCCTCACACTTGCCTATGTTCTGAACCTACAAACTGTCCCTCTGCCATGCTTTTGTAGCTCTGTGGAGCCCAGGCCCCATGCCAAGGGGCCCAGGAGTTGCTACAGAGTCTGCTGGGTAGCATTAGCTGCCACATGCTGAGCCTGAGGCACCCAGGCAGTGCCAGATTCCTGCTGGGGACAGAGGGACAGCAACTTCTTCAGGGCCTAGAGGCTCGGTTCCAGTGTGTCTTTGGGACAGAACATCTGGCTAGTGCCACTGTGGACACAAGCCCTGAAGAGGTAGAGGTGGAGTTTCGCCCACCCCTCCCCTTTTGTATAGCTCAACCTTCCAGCCCCAGGTGCCTCCTCAGCCCTCATCCAGAGGCTGATAACCCTGACATCCTTTCCCTACAGGTGGATCTCACTGAGGCCCTTCAGGCCCTCCCTGCACACAGCCACACACTGTGGCCCCTAGAGAGTACAGGCACTGACCTGGAGAAGGTGAACCTGGGTAGGGCTCCCTTGAGACTCCAGAATGTCCTGTGGTCCTTTCTTGACCGCACCCTCCACCCCACTTTGCACCCCTACTTGTCTAGAGATCCTTTCTAGACTTCTATGCCCCTAAACTCATTCCATCTTGCATCTATTCCAACTCATTCTATTCTTCAGTGCTACCCTGGTTGGGCCTACTCCATGACCCAGTGGTTTTTCTCTATCCCTAGAGGAAGTCCAAGAGATGCTTGCCACCTTGGAGAGCCTCAATTCGGAGCACCAGCAGCTCCTGGGGCTGCAGGAAGAGAATTCTGAGGAGGAGCTAGAGGGTGCAGAAACTCCAGAGCAGGAGGAGCAAACACCCATATCTGGAGCTGGGGAGGAGCCCGTGGCACCTAACATGGATACACCTGAGCTCAAGCAGTTGCAGGAGGAGGCTGCCCTGCAGCTGGCCCTCCACCGCTCACTGGAGTCCCAGGACCAGGTGGCTAACCAGAAGGAAGCTGCTACGCTAAGGCGAGCCCTGGCCCTGTCCCTCTTGGAGCAGCCCCTGTTGGAGGCAGAAAAGCCCCTGGGTGGCAGTTCTGGTAATGGGCCCCAGCTGGTGGTACATGTGCCTTTCGAGCAGGATGTGGAGGAGTTGGACAGGGCACTAGTGGCTGCCTTGGAGGAACACCTCCAGCAAGAGACAGTGAGGCTTCAGGGCCGTGTGCTGCCCGCAGAACTGTGTGCTCCACTGGAAAGGTGCCATGCTGTGACTGTTGCCCTGCATGATGACAGTGTTCTTCTCCGTGGCTTTGGGGCCCAGCCTGCCCGTGCAGCCCGTCATTTAAATGCACTTCTTGCTGGCCCAAGAGATCAGAGTTTGGCCTTCCCCTTGGGGGTTTCACACACTACCTGTGAGTCTGAACCTTGGGCTGGGGTGTGGGGTGGATGGTGACATTGGGCTAGTGCCCAGGCATGGTCTTGCTGCTTTTTTCCTCATATATTAGTGCCAGAGGAGAGGCTGAAGGGATCCTTGGGAAGACTGGAAGGCCTGGAAGAGAGTAGCACAGAATTCCAGGAAGTGGTGCAGGCCTTCTACAACACCTTGGATGCTAACCACAGCAGAATCTGCATCGTCCAGGTGAGTTGGCATGCTGCTTGCTGGGCTCATGGTTCCCAATAGACTGTTACGTTCCCCTTCATCAGGGTCACCCGGCCAGGAGTGCTCAGGCAGGCTGGAAGCTGACCTGGTGATGAGGGGGCACCAGGGCTCTCCAGCCATATTCTTGCCCAGAAGGCATTCACAAAGTCTGATGGGGAAGATCAAAGAACAGTGGTTAAAGAGGCTGGGGGTCTGCCAGGTCCCAGTGAGGCTCCTGTCTGTGGTCTCCCTGTGACTCATCCTTATCTGGATCACAGAGCGGTGGTGCCATCTTGTGGCCATTGTGAGGATCACTTATTCCTACAAATGATTTCCTTTTTCTGTTTTGTGTCCCTTCTGCCTCCAATAGAAGTCACACCGGCAGGTAAAGGACCAGGCTCACTTTCACGTGGCAGCCTTTTCATGTGCATATGTCTGTAGATCAACTGATTGTGCAAGAGCTGTATCATGGAGCTACATCCCTAGTCTCTATATTTTCTTGGCTTCTGACTTACTTTTATCCATTTTTATTTTTTTTGAGACAGGGTCTCTATAGTTCAGATTGGCATTGAATTCATTGTGCAATCCAGGCTAACCTTGAATTTGTGGCGATCCTCCTGTCTGAACTTCCCAAGTGTTGGGATTATAGGCATGTGCTACCATGCCTGGCTTCCTGTATTGTAACTTGCTAAGTTTTGGAACTCTGAATGTGGACATTAACCTCCAAAAGGCTAGGAATTGGGACTAGCAAGATAGCTCAGTGGACTAAAGCACCTGCTTAGGCAAGCTTAGGCAAGTGCAGGGACCGAGGTTCAATCCCCAGTACCACATGCCAAGCAAGAGCTGAGCCGGCCAGAGTCCAGAAGTAGTGGCACATGCCTGTAATCCCAGCACTGCTCAGTGTAGTGGGGAAATCAGCAGGATCATTATGAATCTGAGTTGCATAGTGAGACACTGTAACAACCAATTATATTAAACAAACAAAAGGCTAGGAATAATTGGTGGGGAGTCCTAGTAAAGCTCCGAAGCCCCAGCCCACACAGGCAAGTTAAGAAAAAAGGTCTGAGGAAGCCAAACATGATGGTGTTGTAATCCCAGCACTTGGGAGGCTGAGGCAGAGGATTGTGGAGAGTTCAAAACAAGCCTAGGCTACATATAGAGGTCATGGACAGCCTGAATTACATAGCAAGACCCTGTCTTAAAAAAAAAAAAAAAAGAGCTGAGAAGGAAGGACTGGAAGACTGGGGAGCTAGCCATATGAGAACTGGGAAATTAAAAAAAAAATCTTTGTGTAGCTTCTGAGCATCTTGTTTTGATGGTGGAAATCCAGGGTGAGGCTTCTTTCTACTTTTATATTGACTTTGCTGTATGCTTGTAAAGTTCTTCATTTCAAAGGTTGAGGCTTTCCTGCCAGGCTCCAGAGGCGCGTCTTTCCCATCACTCTCCTAGGCATTTCCTGGTTCCTCCCCTCTGGAGATGTTGCCTTCAGCTCAGAGAAGTGGTCCTCCACAGTGTGGCCAGGTGTCCCAGCCCTGTCCCTCATCTTCTGGAGGAAGTCCTGTGATGCAGACTGACTTTCTTTTCCTTCCTCCTCCTCTTTTTTTTTTTTTTTTTTTATACCGGGAATTGAACTCAGGACCCTATGCTTGCCAGGCAAGCACTTATTCTACTGAGCTATCTCCCTGGCTCCAGACTTGCTTTCTTACCTGCCTCACTCATCTGTTCACTCATCATCTGCTACCTCCTTTCTGTAGCTCTGCTGTCTGCACCATTTCCTTATCTCCATCTAGACCCTCTGCTGAGTTTTGAGCTTTGACCATCCATTATCTGGCTCATTCACAGAATTTTGCTCAGAAATCTTCTCTGCTTCCTCCCCTTCCACTCCTCCTGTTGTACTGGAGATCCAACCTGGTAAATGGAATCTGCTGCCCAGCAATCACATTCTTGTTTGTTTTTCCTTTTTTGAGACAGGGTCTTGTTGTGTATTTCAGGCTGGCCCTGAACTCACTATGTAGCCCAGGCTTGTTTTGAACTCTCAGCTACGTTCTGCCTCAGCCTCCCAAATGCTGGGACACACAGGTGTGTGTCAGCACACTCAGCAAGAATCCCGGTGTTAATGTGAAATTCTTAATTTTAGACTCTTTCCAATAATCTTGATGTGGTACCATTTTCTGAAGAAACTAATTAGAATTTCTTTTAGAATTGTTTGGCAACAAAACAAAAAAGAAGCCGTGAGATCCTAAATCGTCCCCCAGAAGGCTCCTAATGGCTGAGCTCAGCTCTGTTTTCCGTCAGTTCACAGTGTAACCAGGAACTTGCAATAGTCTGTCCCTGACTGCCACTCACCTTGCAGGTGCAGCGCGTGTCGCACCCGCTGCTGGAGCAGCAGTACCAGCTGCACCGGGATCGTCTGGTGCCGAGCTGCACGCAGCATCCTGCCGAGCAGGTTCTATACCACGGCACGTCGGCGTCCGCAGTGCCTGAGATCTGTGCACATGGCTTCAACCGCAGCTTCTGTGGCCGCAACGGTGAGGCCTGGGCTGGCCAGGGGTGGGGGCCCAGTCGTTCTGAATATTCTGATGTTTGCCCATCCCTCCCCGCAGGCACGCTCTACGGGCAGGGCGTGTACTTCGCCAAGCGCGCCTCCCTGTCGGTGCTGGACCGATACTCGCCCCCCAACGACGATGGCCACAAGGCGATATTTGTGGCACGGGTGCTGACAGGTGACTACGGGCAAGGCTGCCGGAATCTTCGGGCTCCCCCTCTGCGGGCCTCTGGCCACACCCTCCTGCGTTACGACAGCGCTGTGGATTGCCTCAATAAGCCCAGCATCTTTGTCATTTTCCACGACACCCAGGCGCTGCCCACACACCTTATCATCTGCAAGCGCCTGCCCCACACTTCCCTGGAGACTCCTCTAGGGCTTTCGGGGCCCTCTCAGGCCAGCTGATTTGGGGCTGGCCTATTTCTCAAATTGCAGTTCTGCGCAGCCCTCTGGACATTAGCTAGCTGGAGCCAAAGGGACCCAGAGCATTGGGCGGGCGTCCCTCTGAGCCGGGCCTACCACCAGGGGTCAGCAGAGCCCAGCGGGAAGGTGTACCAGTTGGGCACGCCCGTCTTGGCCCGACCTCCCGGAGCGCGGTTCTGTCTTTGAATAAAACCTGTACGAGACCGGGCGGAAGGGCCTGCAAACTCGGAATCCGACCTCGTTTGGGGCATGGGGTCCTCGTCCCGGCCAGGGTCGGGGTTAACTGTTCTCGGCGCTGGGGCGGTGTCAGACAGCTGACCAAGGCTGCGGGTGCGGGGCGGGGCCGAACGCACCGGGGCGACCCCACGCTGTCTTGGTGGCACGCACGTTCGCCCAGCGGCGTTTCCTTGCCTACCGACCCGCCCTGCACGCACAGGGAGAAGGCTGCGCCGGACAGAGGTGCGCGCACAGAGCCGGGGCCTCCCGGCGGAGCAGCACCGCAGACTGCCGCTCCGTGAGTTCAGGGACTCCAGGCCCCGCGACACGCGGGCATTGCTCGCTTGCAGGCTCCTGGTGGTGCCTCTCTGCGCGGCTCTCCGTCGGGGCCCGGCTGAACTGGGGCGGGGCTCTGGACTCGCCCCGCCCGCGCTGCTTCCGCGGCTTCCCGGGCTCCAGCAGTCTGGCTACAGCGGCAGAGCAGAGGCGAGCGGAGCCACCAGGCACGTAGGACCTGACTAGGAGGGAGCATTGCACGGCGTTCGGGAGCTGCGGGATTGGAGTGGGATCTTGGCCGCAGGCCACCCACCCGGAACTAGGGGCTGTGTCACAGGCCGTCCTGCGGTCTCTTGGAGGACAGCACCTTCCAACGCACCGGGGATTGCGGAACTGGACAGTGTCAGGCGTGTGTGGGTAGAAAAGACTGCTGCGCCAGGCTTGGGGCTAGAACAGAGGCGGCCCCCAGGAAGCCACGGGACCTTTAGGAGCGGGGCTTCCAGCTCGTTTTTCCTCTCTCCTCCTCAGCCCTTGGCTTGAGGGAGGAGGCACAGAGCCCACATTGTACCCCCACAACACCCCACCCACTCTGTCAAAACAGAGCCCCATTCACCTCTTGCACGCCAGCGCCCTTGGGGCTTGTGGACGCGTGCTCCCTGACTGCGCCTGCAGGGAGCAGGGTGGGCAGCCCGAGCAGCGGCTTGGTTTCTCCCTCAGCTTTGCCGCAGCCTCACTCCTGCGGCCCACGCCGCTGCGGCTCCAGCTATTTATAGGTCTTCTCTGCAGAGATCGAGGTGGGACTGTGTAGGTCTGGAGGTGGGGTGGGATGGTGGGGAGTCCTACAGACTGAGACTGCTTGGAGAGAGAGTGCCAGCGTCCAAGGTGTGGGGTTAGGGGATGGGATTCCTTCCTGAGGACAAGAGAGTAGGGGACGATGCCAGTGCTACTGGATGACTGGACGATTAATTAGGTGAGGGGAATACAGTATTTGGGGTGCAGAGTATGGAGGCCAGTGTTTGAGTGCTTGGGTAGAGGGAGATGTTTGGGTTGGTGTCAGTATACAAGTGAAAGTAATTGTGTCCTCCCTTCCACTTGACCACTTCACAGGGAGGACAGAACTGGTGTCTTGTGATAGGTGTGGCCAGTGGTTGAGTGAAGGGTGTGACAGTCAATGTGTGGAGTGGTGAAAGTGGTCAGTGTCGTGGTGATAGCCTGGAAAGCATTAGGTCAATGTCTGAGGAGCGTCACTGTGTAGGTATCTGAGAAGGCTGGATGTGGAGGAGGGGAGAGATTGTCAACATCTAGGAGGGGCAGGGTGTCAGTGTCCAGGTTAATTGGGTCAGTGTTTATGCTGAGGGGTTCGGTGCACAGTATCTGTTTCTCATTGGCGCAAGTATGACCTTTTTTCTCTCCCTCCAGGAGGCCATGTCGGGTGAGGACTCTGAAGTTCGAGCAGTAGCTGAAAGTGCCTCCAATGGGGGCAGTGGCTCCCCCAGCCCTGGGGACACACTGCCTTGGAACCTCGGGAAAACTCAGAGGAGCCGGCGTAGTGGAGGTGGCTCTGGAGGCAATGGGAGTGTCTTGGACCCTGCGGAGCGGGCTGTCATCCGCATTGCAGGTAAGGTGGAAAAGCCTGGTCAGTTTGGTTCATTAGCTCAAGCACAGGACTGTTGCTTGACTATCTACGGTGTGCTGCGTGCAGGTATTTGAAGTAGAAGAAGCCAGAGAGGAACTGCAGGTCTAGCAGGGCCTCTTAGGTCTCAGGTGAGTGCAGGCAGCACAGCGCCACCTGCTGCCTGGCCCAGGTAGCTGTGAGAGGCCAGAAACCCAGTTTTGTGCTGCAGCCCTGTCACAGCTGGCTTCCTGACTCTGGCCCAGCGCCTTTGATAAGATAGTGATTATTGCCTGGGCCCTGGGACCAAACTGTTCACCATGTTCCTAAGCCTTGACTACCAAATAGGGTGGGTGTGCACAGGAGCAGCGAAGGAAAGGACATCTGGCTAATGAGAGCCCCATTATCCCTGCACCAGGGTCCAGGCTTGTCCTACATTAGCTGCCAATCTGAGGAGGAGAGTGGGAAAGGTCCAGTGAGAGGCCCAGAGGGAGGTAGTGGGCAGTTGGAGGGTGGTTAGTTGGAGGGCAGCCAGTCCCTTTAGGAAGTGGGTCACCTAGAACTAAGGTCATTGGGCAGGATGTGCTGACCCTATTCCATCTTTTAGGACCCCCTCAGGAGCATAGTGAGGCATCAAGAGGGCAGAAAGCTTTCCTGCAGGAGGCAAGGAGGGTGGACAAAGGCATGTGGGGAGAAGCTTGGAGGCTACCTTCCCAGAGAAGGTAGTACTGTAGGTACTGGAGAAATCTGTCATTGGTGAAGGTACAGTGAGAATTCATGGAAGCATAGAGAAGAGTGGTGAGCATGCTCTCAACATTCTGCCAAACCCTAGAGGCCCAGGTGTTTGTGGGTGACTTGATTTTTTTAAACTTTTTAAATTTTTTATTATTATTATTTTTTTTTTCTTGTTTCAGAACTTTTGTTTGTTTATTCACTCATTCTTATGGCTGGCTCACCCTGCCCCGAGGGCAGGGCTGGCGCAGCATGTGGTGCCGGGGATCGAACTGTGGTCCCTGAAGCCGCCCAAGCTTTCCCTTTCCCAAGCAGGCGCTTTAGACCATTGAGCCATCCCGCCGGGCCCCTGTGGGTGACTTTTTGATCTTTCTAATATCTAATGGGATTTTAAAGAATGTGATAATTTTTTTCCTACCTGAAAAAGAATCATGAATGTTCTTTCCACCTCCTGGACATTTCAAGATGTGAAGGAATGGGGTGGAGGCTGTAGCAACCCTCAGCAGCCCCCGCTGCTGGCTCTGGTGGCCTTTACATTATCTATCTCTAGCTGTGCTGTAGCCTGCATCCCCTGGCAGGGTCTTTGTGTTTTCTGATTATTTTTTTTTAGGACTTATGCTTTGAGGGCACCTAGATTTAAAGTTTGAAAGAATATTATCAGGGTTCAGAAGGGGACTTATGTTTTGAGGGCAGTCAGCATTTGAGGTTTAAAGGAGTGTTGTACCAGGGGTTCCAGGGAGGAGGATATTAGAAAATGCTGGGAGACAGAGAAGAGTTTGCCAATTTTTTTTTTTAATGAGCAGAATAGATTTATTAGGGGGAAAAAAGCTCCTGTCCAAGAGAGGAACAGGAATGGGGGGCCTAAGCAGGTTGTCCCCCCAGAATGAGTAACTTTAATGAACACAGAATCTGTGGAAATCTAGGAATTTTCAGAAAAAAAAATAGTGAACAGTTGCCATAGTTGAACATAGCTCTTAACTTTTTACATGGAAAACTAGAAAACGTCAATAGTTAACTTGTCTTATCTGCTCAGCATGGAGGATTTCCAGAAATCTTTACGTCCCATCTGCTGAAATGTCTGTAAATTAGGCGAGTATATCTTCTTAGTTTTGCATTGTACTCAGCAAGACCAATCTCGGAGCCCCTCTGATGAGGGCATCTCTCTTCCTCCTGTGCTAGGTGGCTTTGCCAATCTGATGTGTGGAAAGGATTGTTCTTTAGTTTATTTTCAAACTTTCTGTTGTTTGTAAGTTGTCTACACTAGTCCTTTTTTTTCTTCCTTCAGTACTGGGGATTGAACTCAGGACCCTGTGATTGCCAGGCAATACTCTAGTCCTTTTTTTGAGACAGGGTCTTAATATGTAGTTTAGGCTGTCTTTGTACTCACTACGTACCCAAGGCTGGCATGGAACTCACAATGATCCTCCTGCCTGAGCCTCTGAAGTGCTGAGATTACAGGTGTGCGCCACCATGGTTGGCTTCCAGACTTGTGTATAGTTTTTCTTCTTGTGTTTTATAGGCTCCATCTTTATTTATTGAGAGACAGGGTCTTGTCTCTATGGTTCAGGCTGCCCTGAACTTGCAGCAGTCCTCTTGCCTCAGCTTCCTGAATGCTAGGATTACAGGTGTGTCCCACCACTTGGGACTAACGGCTCCTTATATATAGAAAGGCCCACACTATCTCCATAGTTGTAGCAATTCTATGAAAAAAGGGGAACAAAGGGGGAAAGAGGGAAGGTTAGTTTAGGGGTGGCCAGGTGAAGTCGCTGGCTGGGGCAGGGAGGGTCGCTGCGCAGGCTGGGAATGGGCTGGGGAGTGGACGTCACAAGACTAGGACTCCAGAGAAGCGGAATCAAGCTGTCAGGCTGCTGTGGATGGTTGGGTAGCGAGCAGGAGCGCACGTCTGCCTGGACGCGTGCGCAGGCGGCCGCGCAGGGCCGAGACTGCAGGAGCCCCGGCGGCTCCAGGGGTAGAGCCCAGTCTCCGCCCGCCCGGCCCAGTCCTGCGGGGCCCAGCGCAGCCCGGCCCCGCCCCGCCCCGTCCGTGGGGCATCCTGGGTGCGGGGCGGGGCCGGAGCGGCCTCTTTAAGCCGCACGCGCCTCTGCTGCTGAGGCAGAGCGGCGGCCGGGGCTGGCGGCTGTCCCTGCGTGTCCGGTGTGCTGCGTCCCATGCCCGCCGGCATGGCCGCCCTCCTGACGTCCAACCTGGCACCCGACGAGCAGGACTTCATCCAGGCCTACGAGGAAGTGCGGGAGAAGTACAAAGGTACGGTGCCCCCACACCTTGCCCGCCCACCGGGCAGAGGCGCAACGCTTGCCGGATCCACCAGACTGACAGCTTGCCGCCGACCCCTTGTGGAGGCTACTGCCCTGATTGTCCACACAGAACCTGGCCACCCGCTGGCCTTCCTGCCTGGATGACCCCCTCCGCCGCCCCCAATCCATGGCTGCAGGTCGGGGAAAGGGGCAGGCAGGCTCTACTGAGCCCCCGCAGCCATGCCCTTAATAGGGCATCCCGCAGCACTGGCTGGGGTGGGCTGGGGTGCGGGCGCAGGCGGGGCTCGGAGCTTGTCAGGGTCGGGGTCTGGGCCAATGTCTGGGGTCTGTGCCAGTGGACACGTGGGTTACGGTTGAGCTGTCCCTGCCACTGTCCCTGCCCCTGTCCCTGCCCCTCTTCTGGGGCCCTGCCCAAGAGGCAGGTGACTGCCCGTTGCATGACAGTGGTTCACATAGCTGCTGTGTTTTCTCACCACCCCAAACTGGTCAGGTCCTGGGCTGTACTTTCCCAAGGCAGGGAAGCCCCCAGTGCCCTGTCTTTTTCCCTTGGGGCAGTCATTCCTTCCTAGTTAGAGGAAGCTAAGAGTGACTTTGGCAGACTTCTGTTCCCTGCTTCACACCCTCTGGGAATCTCTGGGACTGCCCAGTCCCTCACTGTTTCTTAGCTGCCTGGCTCCAGGTTGGATGACTGGGTACTGAGCAGGCATGGATGGGCACTGCCCTGGCTCCCAGTCCACAGGGGCTGGCTAGGGTCAAGGTGGGGGCTCCAGGAAAAGCTGAGAAGGTCAGGTTCCAGTTCCAGCTCCACCAGGCTGGTTTCACTGGCTCTGCCTCCAAGGGCAGCAGAGGGAGAGATGTCCTACTAGGGCTTCGCTTGGACCTCACGGTGCTGCTCAGCCCTAGACCCTACCGGGCAACACCAGCATGCTTCAGGTAGAGCGGTGTGTTCTGTGGGCCTCTTGGTCAGTATGTGGCTGACCTGTTGGCCTGTGTGACCAGTGCACCTGAACTTGCAGGGCTGGGTGGTGTCTCTCCTAGCACAGTGGGTTCCTGAGCCCAACCACTGCCCTGTGGGGAGGCCTTGGGAGACAAGCCTGGTGCTTGTGCTTTACGCAGCGGGTCCTGCATTGGAGGGCCTACCTGGACAGGGACGAGGCCAGGAAGCAGCCCCTACTTGGGCCAAAGCCCTCCTTTATGTGAACTGGCCATTCTGTTTAGTGCTTTCTTCTAGAGCAATGGTGGTGAACATTTTAGAGCTTTCAGTGGTAGAAACAGCCTGCACATATGCCGTAGGCTCACCACTTTTCTCCAGCAGCGTGTTGGGGTCATCCTGGATTGAATGGCTGTTTCCTCAGCTGCCAGGGGATGGGACTTCCTGGTCATTCTAGGGTGGCATGACAGAAGTGTGGAGATGCCTATAGCATCAGTTCAGCTCCTTCTACCTCCTCTGGGAGCCAAGGTTGATGGGGACACATCGGGCTGTCCTGGTTCATGTCTGCCTTCTGGCCTTGGCACTGAAGGTTGTTAAGAGGGTGCTGGCGATTCTTGCCTGGCTCCCAAATGTGGGCATAGAAGGGCCTGTCTTGACATGGAGTCATATGATAGAGGATGTGTGTGGTGCTTTCCTGAGAGTCACTAGACAGGAGAGCAGATACTAAAGCTAAGAGTCAAAGAGAGCTTCTGGGGCATGCCAGGGACCCAGAGTCTTCAGACAGAGGATGGATTGGTGAAAGGCTGGGAGCCACAGATTGAGGCCGAGGAGTGCTCCACACTGATCGCTGGGGGCCCCTGCATGCTGGGCAGTCTCCAGTGAGGAAGGCAGAGGGCATTCCCTCATGTCAGCTTGTGAGGGCCTGGGAGGAAGCAGGGCAGAAGTACAGGGTCCTGTCCTGGGCCCCGAAGAGACAGGAAGTTCCGTCTGTCCTCAGGGACCCCTGCCCAGCCCATGCCTGAACTGAGGAAGGGCTCTGGCCTTTGCTTCTGGCCTCCACGTCACACTGGCATTTGTCCCAGCCACTCTTACAGAGACGCCACCTTCCTTTTCTGACTCTCACTCCACTGACCTTCACCTCCCTTCACGCCTTGGGCCTTTCCCTAGACACGTCATTCCTGGCTCTGACCCTGGAAATCCTTGATCTTCTATAGCACACTGCTGGTCCCAGAAAACTTTTCTTTAAAATTTTTGCTAATTTTTAATTTTTACTTTTTTGAAACAGGGTCTCATATGTCACCTAGGCTAGGCTCAGATTCATGGCTGTCCTCCTGCCTCAGCCTCCTGAGCGCTGGGATTACAGGAGCACACCACTATACCTGGCTTTGGGACATATTTAACTTCCTGTTTGCTTGAGCCCTTTCAGCCTTCCCAGCCTCCCTGCCCTTTGTCCAGAGGAGATTCCTGTAGGGCCAAGACTGGTGAGGCATCTGTAGTAGGAGAGCTCTGGGAGACCCTTAAGAGGGGACCTTCCTTACTGTGGAACTGTGGGCTGGTCCAGCTAGCTGCAAGGCATATCCTGACCCCTGGTCTCTCCAGGCTGGTCTGTGACAGCTCACAGAGGATGGGACATGTTATGGGAGCCAGAAAGGACTGTGGCTGGGTAGGAGGGCAGAGAAGGGTGTGAGGAGAACATGAGGTAAAGAAGGAAGAGCTGAGCCCCTGCAACAGTGCTATCGGGGCTCATCCACAAGGCCAAAGCATCCAGTGCAGGGGAGGATAGGGAAGGGGCCAGCCAGAAGGGTCTGGATCTTTAGGCATGGTTATGTGAGGGCTGCATATCAGGGATGGTGTGGATCATGGGCTGGGCTGGGGCTGCTGACACAGAAGTGGTTCCAGAACAGGGGCAATAGGCATGAGAAAGGAGGGCAGAACAGAGTACTCTTAGATAAGTAGGTGGGGTTTCAGAGGCCTACAGTGCTCTGGGGAGTGGAAAGGGGCCAGGACGAGTATTAGTGTGGCTACAGCAAGACCTAGCTCGGAGGCTCCTCACCTTCCTTGAAAGCCCCAGCTGGCCCAGTGTCACTGTAGCGGCACCCTGCTCACTTGCCCCTGCCCTCTGTGGTGGTAGACTTTGAACTTGGTTATCTGTGTCCCTGGCACCAGCCCCAGCCGCCAGCTAGCATTTGCAGGATGCTTACATGGGTGAATGGTGATAATGAATGCTGGGCATGGTCTGCAGTGGCTGGAGCTCCACTGGCAGTTACTTTGGGCCTTATGGAGAAGACTTTCGGTCTGTATTTCCTGTCAGAAGTCAAATATGCTGCCGAGCATGATGGTGCGTGCCTGTAATCTGAGCAGCCTCCTAGGGAGGCTGAGGCAAGAGGATCACTGTGAGCCCAAAGCCAGCCTAGGCTACATCATAAGTTCAAGGCAAGCCTGAACTACATAGTGAGCTGCTGTACCCCAAAACACTGAAAACAAAAGAAAACATGCTGAATAAAAACTCATCAAGCCTTATTGACCTATGTAAAGAAAAGAGGTGCAAGTTACACCTCTGCCCCGTCTCACTGTGAGTGAGACAGAGGGAGAGAGCAAGTCAGCACGCTGAGTCTGCAGTTCCCTGTGAGCTGCTGGCTTTCCGTGTCAGCCCTGATTAGGCTCACGTCCTGCTTGTTATTGCGGGTTGTTAATTGCTTTATTGACATATAATTCTCCTGTCCTACAGTCACCTATTCAGTGCGCCAGCCCATGGCTTTTAGTGTATTTGGAGGTGTAGTGTCACCACCATCCAATCCCAGATGCTTTTGTCACTCAGCCCCGGGTGGTAGTCATGTACTGCCTGTCCTCATGGGATAGCCTGGGTTGGACAAATGGACAATTCATGTAAATGGACTCCTGTGATTTTATGACTGGCTTCTTTCAGCATGTTTTCAAGGTTTGTCATGGTGTATGAATATCAGTACTTCATGTGTTTATGGTGGGATAATATTCCATGTTGTAGATATTCCAACTTTTATTTGTTTGCTAGTTGACGGGTAGTTGAGGTTTTTTCCGTCTTTTGATTGCTGTGAATTATGGTACCACACAGATTCACGTTGAAGTTTTTTGTGTGTCTACATGTTTTAATTTCTCTGATGGATACCTAGGAGTGGAACGCTGGGTGGTGTGGTAATTCTATATTTAATCATTTGAAGAACCGCCAGATTGTTCCCAAAGTGGTGGCAGCATTCTTCATTCCTAACAGCACGTATGAAGTTTCTAATCTCTTCACATCCTTGCGAACACTTGTTATTATCTGACTTTTTGTTTATACACATCCAGTTCTAGTGGGTGTGAAGTGGTGGCTCATTGTGGTTTTGATTTGCGTTTCCTGATAGCTAATGATGTTGAGCATTTTTTCATCTCCTTATTGGCCATTTGTTTAATTTTTGAAAAATATTTACTCAAGTCCTTTGTCTAGTTTTTTTTTT